>PVIJ01002746.1:48138-151995 GCA_004024925.1 Scalopus aquaticus | reverse complement strand
TCCCTCCCTTTCTCCCCTCACTCCCTCCCTGCTCAATTCCACCCTCCCTTGGGTGGGGCAGGGAACCTGGAACCTCCTCTTTTCCTGGGGACCACCCTATAACACTTCCACAGTTGTTCAAACAGGGAAGCTCATAAGACATGCCAAAACATAAGAAATTCATGGAAAATTGTGTGTCAGTATTGGTGATGGTTGATACCCCTTTCTACAATGGATAGGAGACAAATTTTTCTCCATTTCTCCATTTATCATATTGCATTCAGAATACTCTCAATTGTCATAATCACAAAGTCTTAGAAGAACCTTAAATATATTTATATATATTTTTACATATATGTTTACATCGATTACCTATGTGGTTTATTTTCTGTTCTCTCCCATTTAAATGTAAACTCCTTAAGAATGATTGTGAGAGATTTATTCTCTCATTCTGATTTCTACATCACTTTGCATTAATTAAATTAATAAAATAGATTCAGTTTGCCATCCTCTTTCTTTTGTCAACACCATTACTAGAACAACAAAAAGCATGTGTGTGTAATTGGAGAGGTCTAATATTCAATAGTTCCCATAGATGACAACGTTTTTTATCTTTAAGACCACCTACTCATAGAATCTGGGACAGTGCCCCACAGTAAATAAATGTAGTATTGAGTTGACTTGAACGCAGGACCCCATGTTCAGTTTGTAGCCAAGAGCTGCACTTAGTGACATGCTCAATAATATCTGTGGCGCTTTGAAAATAGAAAACATTTCTTTTTCTCAAACCCATAGACAAGTCATTTTAAGCTTAAAGACACATCTTCATTTGTGATGGATGATTCTAGTATACAGCTGTGTAAAACGGAGGTAAAGGTGGCATGAGTCTCCTGGAATAATTGCCTTATTGTGAGATGAGAAGAGTCAAACTGCCTATTTTTCCCCTTCTCTGAGAACTGTTTTGTTTGGATTATGTTTGGTTGTTTACTTTTTTTTTTTTTTTTTTTTGCCGCCGTGCTCATTTTCATCCCCTTCAAAGGTATTTAGCACCCATGGTTTATAGTTGAAATACTATTTATATAAGTTCCTCCGGAGGCTTAATCATGAACGTAAGGCTTTGAAACCACCCTGGTCTTCTTTTCTAAATTAAACATTTCTGTCAACAAATGCGCTAAGTACAAAATGTTTCCGTCCTCCTTCCACATCAGAATTACCTCCTACAGGCACTAGAATATTGTGTCAATGTGAATTACCATCTCCAACAGCTACTTGCCAGGCGCTCAGGGGTCACGCATACAAAGGGGGAGAGAGGGGCGTGGGGTGGGGGGCGCTTCGAGGCGTCCTGCCACCTGGCTGGGCGATGCCTTCTCGAGTCGCCTGCCGGGGCGTGCGGACAAGAAGCTGTAGGAAGTCGGCTCCTGGGAGGTTTGAATGCCACCGAAATTGCCATCCTACTCAAACGAGTCGCGGAGAGAGCAGCGGAGTGTGTGCGCGAGCTGAGTGAGTGCTTACGTCGCAGCGAGATCTGTGCTGGGATAATTAGAGAGGAGTTGAGCTGAGCGGAGTCTTAGCAGCGACAGCTGAGCTGCAGCCGCAGCCGCCCCGAGGGGCGCGCTCGACACCCGTCACCCCGGCGCGCACCGGGAGGGGCCCGCGCCCCGCACCAGCCACCCCGCCGCGCCCAGGCCGCAGCCGCTCCGGACCAACAAAAGCGGCAGCCGCCCTCGTGGCCTTCTCTATCCAGGCGGTGGAGTTCTGCTTCCCCACGCCTCGTCTCTCGCGGCGGGACTGGCCGGACCCGGCGAAGACCTGTGACAGCTTGGCCCTGTTTCTGCACCCCCCACCCTTCCAGCTGGGAGAGGCGGCGGGCTGCTGGCGGACGATGTGGCTGCGGCCGCTCCTCAGTGCGTCTTCTGCCCGGGTTCCCGCTGTCACCCCGCTTCTCTGCCCGCTCCATCCCACCGAGAGGAGTTGATGCAGCTGTAGCTGCCTTCGCCTCTGAAGCCGCGGCTGATGGATGCCAGGGAGTGCCGCATTGCTTAGCGTCCCCGCCTCCGGGTCTGCTGGTAGGAGCCGGCTGCTCTTTCTTCTCTCTTGCTTTGGGGTTTTATAGAAAAGGTAGAGACATTTAATTTTATCTTGCGCTCCTTCCCCCCCCCCGCCCCCAAGTCCCCTCCCCCCGCCTCAGCTTTTGAATGTACCTACCGGGAGCGATTGCCCCCGCCCCCACCCCTCCCCGAGGCAAGTCCGCTGAAATGAAGGGCTAGAGGAAGGCAGAAGTTGGGGGTGGGGTTGGGGGAGCCCACGCTGGTACCAACGCCACCAGAAGCCCTGCTGGTGCCTTATGAGATCACGGTGTATCTAAGAGGGGTGGTGGGAGGCTGCACTACCCGCAGCATCTCCACCTAATTGGATCATAGTCATTTAAAATAAAATCTCACAAATGTCTTTTTAAAATGGCATTTTTGAATAAGCAGAAGGTGAAATAGCTCCTTTCCTCCCTCTTTTTCTCTTTTTCTTTCTGGCAAAGACTTGTCTCCCCGCCCTGGAGCTCAGCACTGAAGAGCCTCCTTATTATTAATCAGAATTCTCATCGTTACCCTTGGCAGGAGCAGCCTCCAGCGGGGACCGCAGAAGCATCACAGTGCAGGGGTGAGATGTGCGTGGGGGTTGTTTTTGTTACATCTTGGAAGAGGAGAGGACTGTACCAGGATCAGCATCATCCGCGCCAGGTGGGATTCGGAGTGTTTTGTTAGAAGAGAGAAAGGACAAGAAGTGGAGTGCTGGTCCCGCCAGAGGTCCACATCCCTTTAAAGAAAAAGGAAGAGGGAGCCACATCTGGATGTTGTTTTCTTTAGGGACTGGGGAAAGAAGTTTATATCCTTCATAGAAAATCAGCGGGGAAGCAGGGGCAACAGGGTACTTGATTGGACACCCAGAGAAATCATTTCCAGTGAAGAAGAGGAAGCAGGAGGCAGCTGGAGTGTGGTGGTGGCAAGGGCCAGGTTTGTTGTGGGACAGTCAGCAAGAGGAAGGAAAAGCCTGAGGAGTGGGCAGAACAATGACTCACTTACAAGCTGGTCTCTCTCCTGAGACCCTGGAGAAAGCTCGCTTGGAGCTCAATGAGAACCCCGACACCCTACACCAGGACATCCAGGAGGTGAGGGATATGGTCATCACCAGGCCAGACATTGGCTTTCTGCGCACAGACGATGCCTTCATCTTGCGCTTCTTGCGGGCCAGGAAGTTTCATCACTTTGAGGCCTTCCGTCTCTTGGCCCAGTACTTTGAGTATCGGCAGCAGAACCTGGACATGTTCAAAAGCTTCAAGGCCACTGACCCTGGCATCAAACAGGCTCTGAAGGATGGCTTTCCTGGGGGCCTGGCCAATCTGGACCACTATGGCAGGAAGATTTTAGTCCTTTTCGCGGCCAACTGGGATCAGAGCAGGTAAATCCTAAATCCAAACTTGTACTAGGGATTCTTTTACTCTCCCATTTCCCGGAATTGACCCTGGGTACCGTCAGACTTTCACAGCTTTGATGTTATTGTTTATTAGGGCTAGCAAAAAAAGGAAAATGCAGCCAAGAAATGAGTTTTGGGTAGGCACCCTGGGAGGAGGTTGGGAAGAGGGCTTTTATTTTGTCCTTTGGAACTATTACTTCACTAGCACCCAGTTTTTACTGCAGCTTCTAGACTTAAGTGCTTCTCAGACCATATTATTGTGCTGCAATCTCAATCATCGAACTTCTAAATAAGGTTCTTTGCTTCACCTCCTGGATAAGTTTGCTGTGTATGGAGAAATGAGTGTGAGAACGAAGATTCTTTTCCCTCCTAAAGGAATTCTTGAACTAGTTTCATCATTATAGCATCACCATCATCATCATTATCATCATCATCTCATTAGCCTTAAGATTTTGTTCATTTTTTTTTTAAATAGCCTGGCCTTTAACCAAGAGCAAGTAGTTTTATTGCTTGAGAGCTTTTCTGCTGGGTGATGTGTAGATGAAGGAATAATCCGATATGTGTCACTTCAGTGGAAAAGAAGAGTTGTAGCCTCTGTCGCTGAGCATGCCTCCAGAAACTGAAAATCAAGGCTGACTGGTGTGCTTGTTCTACACCTGTCACTAATCTAAAGAATATGTTTCCTGTCTGATGTGATTTTTCATCTTTTGGAAGAAAATGGAAAATGTTCAGATGTGTCAGTTGGTAGACCTTTTAAGCTCTTTCTTTTTAATAAAGGGTAAAGAATACTCTTATTTCATCTACACTGTAATATAAAAATACAGACAGTGGTTCTCCTGCCTTCTCCATTAGTCATTATTTTCTTTGACTGAAAGATAGAGGAAATTGAAAATAGACTCTTTTGTAGGGTAGTTTCAATTAGGTTCAAAGTTAAATTTATTTTATGGGACTTAAAAATGCTGCCAGAACTGTGAATCATAAGAAGCTGTTTCTTAAAGCATTGGTATATTTTTAGTTCTGTGAATGGTGACTTTCAATACATCTGGTTAAAACCATCTCTGGAGCAATTATAAAAGACTTTTACAGTTACTGAGAACTCATAGATTGCCAAATAGGTTTCTCAGAGACAGGATCCTAGAATATAAATTAATATTTAACAGATTTTTTACTTCAATTTGTTACCTTTTCTCTATAATTCTAGGTAAAATTGAGAGAAGTACTCTGGTTAATTTTAGGTAAAATAAAGGTAGACTGTTATCTGATGAATATAAAGCTAAGAAATTCAATGAAAGAGTTAGCTGCTAAGGGGAATGGAGTTCTGTTACTTTAGTTCATTGTAGAAGTTACTCTTTATTAGGTAGCAAAGTTTAAAGGACTATGAATGCCATCTTTTAAAACAGTTTTTCTTTAAAAAGTTTTTTATCTGAGAAATATATTGTAGCATCATGCAAACCAATTATTGTGTATACCAACATTGAAAAAATATATTCAAGAAAGAATATAGTATTAAATATGTCAGTTAGATTAGAACTTTGTTATTGACCTATAGTAAAATAGGGACTGTGGAAGTTTGATATTTTTCTAATCAATATTGTTATAAATTTGCTAATGATACCATTAGCATGGTAAGTCATATTCAGAGATAAATGCATATACATCAGACCTATTTTTATTTATTTCTGTAAATATCTATTATTTACTCTCTACATTTTATATAGGAATCATGAACCTAAGATGAAAATCATTTATTGTTCTCATATATATTTGGGTTATTATTTTAGATTCAGTGAAGAAACTTTTTATTGATTATTGCATGTTTTCATGTAAAAATAAGTTACTAGTAATCAAAATCTATCTCTGGAGATCACAGTGATCTCCATATTCATAGTAATTAGTATGTAGAGCTGATTTTATTCACTTTCACAATATCTTAAATATTGGAATTTTGTGAATGTAAAATTAAAAATGAGAAGCTATGTCCTGTGAAAATACCCTATCAAGACCTATAGACAATTGTGAATTCTACCTCAATGTTTAGAGATGAGTAGGTATAATAAAGGTTTTGTAGTACTTCAAGGTCAAAAGTTATACAAGTTATTTAGAGATTATCTAAAATTTAGCTGAATTTTCTGCTCATATACTTAAAACAAGTTTTTTCCCTTCTCCCTGCCTGCTTTCTATCTCACATCTACGTGTACACAATGACAAGGGTGAGTGGACAAGCAAATATATCCTCTTGGCATCCTCTGTATACGTTTATCATTGGGGTATGTGCATAAGAACTGTCTGCTTGCTCTGAAGCCTGCAGGGCAGCTGCCTTTCTGGCTGTATTGGGTGTCCCTAACCCTTCTGCAATTGGCCTGAATCCCTTTCTTCCACTCTGCAACTCAAGGTTTATGTGACTTCATTCCCACAGAAGTCTGCAACACTCTTTAGATGCTTACCTTACTATTGCTCTGTTAGGTGAATGTATGCCACGTGCTCCTGGTCTCTCCTCTGTTCTGAGTCAGATGTTTTTGCACCTTCTGCTAGTCTAGTACAACCTGGATCTCTTGGAAAGACTGTACAATCTGAATATAATTCTGACCACAATCCTTGAGTTGTTCAGTGAATTGAGTGAATTTTAATAACTTTTTAAAAAGTCGCCTCACTTTAAAAGAATAAAATGGCATTGTTTTAAAGAAATACTAGGTAGGAATTATCCAGGGAAATTCCAGAAATGAAGTAAAAGAAAATTCCTCCCTTTAATTGGAAAATTAAACTTCCCAAAGGGGAGAGCAAAAAACTTTAATGAATATTTAAAAACATTACTAAGATTCTAGAAATAATTGACTTGTTTTGCAAAATAGACTTAAGTTTTCTGCTATGATATTATCATTATATTTATTACAGTACTTGCACTAGAGTTAATGCTCTTTAAATATTTGAGTTGAATTGAGTTATACATTACAAAAAATTTGAAATAGGAAATTATCAAAAGTATACTTTCTTCTATAGCAAATTTGTCAGACAGTTCTCTGTGCACCCTAAGATACTGGAAACAAATAAATGAGCGTGAAATGGTGACTATAAATAAAGTAGTATCTCTGTAGCAGTGCAGTGCAGGTCAGTTTTAGGTTACTTTTAAAGGACTGGACCATTTCCAGTGTCTTTACAGAAAACATGGAATCTTCAGAAAGATCAAAGTAAAGTTGTTATATTTTACAGTGTACCCATCTTCTAATAATTTTAAAAAAACTAATAGAAATACTGAAATGTCAAAATGATTTTCACTGTGATTCTTGGTTCTTTAAAAGTAATGAACAGACCCAGATGATTTAGTACATTGATTGAAAAAACAGTACTGGAAAGGAGTCATAAAATTTTATCTACTTTTGGATTAACTAACACTATTTCTGAAAATAAAAGAAAATTTCACAAAATGTAAAACAATTGGATTATTACATTGCAATAGTGCACACAGTAGCCCTCCATGCATTCATTACAAGTTATATGCCTTTCCTGATTGTTAATGTCTTGCTTAAAGCTCAGATGATACCTTTAAATTGTCCATGTGATTTCACCGGCAGAATATGAGGATAATGTACCATGAAGAAAGTGATGACATTATCATAAGAAGAGGAAGTTTGGAATGAAAGTAGATCTCAGTATAGACCCTAAGGCATGGAAACAGGTATCTGAGAAGTTGAAACTCAAGGGCCCATAATTTTTAATAACATTCACTAGTAAATGGTGTCACCTGAAACATAATGAAGAAAGACATTCACTCTAATAGTTGACCTATAAATTTTCAGCTACTCTGCAAGTAGTGTTTTACTTCCTAGATTTATAAAGTAGTTCTCTATATTTTAGTTCAGCAAACAATTATTTATCTGGGATCTGATTAGTAAGTGTTAGAAGACAAATCACTAAACTAAAATGATTCATAAAATAGTGGCAATGCAAGAAGTATTGAACATCTCACTCTATGTTTGGCTTGTCATAATAGATATTGATTATCATTTATAGTATTGAAGTTCTGGAAGTAGAAAAGTGACTGTTTAAACATTGTTATGATCCTCTAATTATTCTTGAGTTTGCCTAAAAATATACTCTCTTCAGTTTGTTTTTATTCTGTGACTTTTTCATAAAAAAGAAAATATATAATCAGTTATTAGCAGCTTCAGTCTGAATTATGGCATATTCTCACTAATTAAAATAATGTGGCCAAACTTCAAAAGGAGAGAAGATTATGATGGTGATAATTTAAAATTTAAAAAACTGCCACAGACTATACAGGTTTCCTTTAACCCCAACCACATTGCTTTATTCTTCTCTGGAAATGAACTTAAATGAAGTTAAAAAAAAAAAAAGAAAGAAAATGACTAAGAATAGATTAGAACAGTCAAGGACAATTAAGAAGGTAATTAGGGAGAAAGTCATATATGGTAATCTTAGAAACAAAAAGACAAACAAGAAAAATAGAATGTTTTGGCTTGATTTTGCAAGTCTTGTCTTCATTTATTGACATACTAAATTTTTTTCCAAAATTTTGCTTTATGGTGATGTCATATATAGTGGTAGGGTCAGAAATTATTGTCTTCAAAATCCAGAGACATTACAATGCTTTGTTTTAGGCAAATTCAGAGATTAAGTCAAAACTAGAAATGGCAGGTGTGAATTTGATGGCATTCTGTCCTAGCAGAGCTTCTGTATTGCTTCTTTAGAGGGAGGTTCTCTCAACAGCTACTCTGGAAGCTGCATCTTATTCAAAATTATGCCCTTGGTTCATACAAGGGAGAATGGGAGAGAATTGTTAGAGGAATATTGAAACAAATCTATGAAAAAATAGGACAGTCTCTAAAAACTGGGGCAATTATGCAGTAATTAGTGAAATAATCCTGAAATAACAGCAAAGACCAAGAGTGCCAACCTTCAGTAGAATGTTGATTGGGCTGGCCTGAACCAGTCTATTTTCATATTTCAAATATGTAACTTTCAACAAAGTTGAAGAGAAGCAAAGGATTTGAGGTTACTATAGTGCACTGAAAGTATGCCTCAGAAGTAATGTTTATGGATATTTTAAACACGAGCCAACAATTAGCAAATGAGCAAATTGTTCTTGGTAAAGTAATACATTTCCTTCATTCTGGGAAAAAGGTTGAACTCTTTTATGTCACTGAGGTTAGGAACATATATTTCATTAAAATCATAGTGAAAATATTGACATGAGGTAATTATTGACATGTGCCTATGTGTTGGGTTCTTGTAACTTCAAAAAACATACTGAGCAAATAGTATTTGATTTAAATCAGGTTTTTTAAAGTGCATTTTAGTCAACCATTTGCTACATATTGTATGTAACACATACAGACATGCATAGAAATGTAGTAGATGCTAGGGGCAAATAAAAGACACATTCTTTAACCATCAAGGGACATACAAACTCTCTGGGAAGAAAAAACATGTAAAGCTAAATAACAACTAGAAAGATTGTAAGCAGTTGATATGAGCATTGCTTGTCAGTGGCTAAAGTTCTGGGCAGGTGTCTACTCAAAGTATGTAGAGAGAACATCACCTACTTGGTTAATTGAGTTGAACCTTTTGTTTTTTCATTTCAGTGAATTAATTAGTTGATTCATTCATTTAAAACATTTTATACTATATATTATCTGTGAGACACTCTTCTGAGCACTTTACAAACAATAATTTATTAATTTTTTTTCACAATCATATGAGGCAGTTCCTGTAAATCTCATTTGCAATGAAGAAACTGAGGTGCAAAGTAGGTATATATTTCAACTAGTATTCAAATTATTTTCTGTGTATAGTTGCCAAAGTAAACCTAGGGAAAATAATTAGATATAATTATATCAAAAAAGCAAGCTCTGCTAATTAAAAAATTTAATGTATGGTTTAGAAATTCTTTATTAAACAACAAAATATAGACAATTAAGAACAGAAAGTTAAGTTGACTGAATAATCTTCTGAAGAAAGCAGATACATGTTTATATAGAATATTATACCCAGAAGAGTAGCCTTTCTAATGTGTTTATGTATTTTTCCAGCATAATTTTGTTTTATTTGATTTAATTTTAATGGCATTAGGTATACATTTTTTAACCTTTTTTTTTCAAAGAAAGGCATTTTTTCTTCTAGATGTTTCATTTCCAGTGATTCTTTTTATTTTCAGCAAGATTCAGATGGTTAATTTTCTGTACTCAGTGACAGATGCCAGACAGATAAATTTATTGCAGTTCATATTTTCACTGGGGCTTGTAGATGTCACTTCTTCCCATCCCAAATCTTAAGTGTGTCTTGTTGCTTTTCTGCCCCTGCCCCCACTTTTGGCGCCAGCCTGGAGCTTGCTTTGGAGACTGGCATGCTTCCAGGTTAGCGCTGCCTTCCTGATGTGTCTTCTGACACGCATTATGCCACTAAGCCATGGAAAAGCAGACAATATTCCTCAAACTCTGTTCAAGTTGTAGGCACTGTAAGGAGTGAACTGTAAGGAGTGATTTACATGGATTCAGAAAGTCTGATCGCTCACTTCTTTATTCCCATGATGATTCTGGGCAACTCTAAAATTCTCTGAGCCCTCACTTAGTCCTCATTTCCAAAAAATAAAGCACAAAGCCAGCACAGAGACTTTGGGCTTATTTTGAATTACATTAATGTGTTTGGTATTGCTTTGGAAATCTTAACTATTACCCAGATACTATTATTATTAGCAGTCACTAATATGAACACCAAGGTGGGTTCCTCAACTTTAGTACTAACAGTACACTGAAGCATTAACAAATGTAATTCTTCTCCTTTGCCTCTTCCCCTAGCACTTTTCTAACTGAAAGTGCTTCAGACATTAGAATACATGGCTTAATGAAAACAGAGAGGTGGGGGCAACCTTAATGAAGAATTTAATAATGGCTGACTGATTTAGTGACAGAGGGAAATTGCTTGCTGTTGTTCTGCTCAATGTGATGACAAGATGCTAATTTTTTCCTATCAGACTGAAAGAAAAGGTTGGAGAGTAGGAAGGAAATAACCTGTTTGAGATTTGGGTTGGTCTTTGTACTGTTTACAAACTGAGGATGAGCCTCTGTGAAGCCCAGGAAAGTAACACAGGCCAGGCAGTCCCCCAAAATCTTGCATGGCTAGAGATAGGATATGGAGCTTCTCTCCTTTTGATCACACAGGTAGGAAACAGGAGACAGACACGTGCCCAAGTATTCTCCATATTGTTCTTGCATAGTGTGGCAGCTTTGATTGCACTCAAGAGCAATGGTCTACACACTCTGGTGTCCCGGTTGTAAAACTCCTTACGAGTGTCATTGCTTCTTACCACATGCTATACTCATCCTCTCCAAGTTGACTTTAGATTCAGGCTTTACTTAATGCTATTCTGGAAAGCACAATCAGGAGTCAAGAGCTGCATTAATGTGCTAGTTTGTTATTTATGGCTTCCTTCCAATATATGAGAACAGAATTGCAATGAAGGGGCTCTGGCGATTGGGGTGTAAACTCTAAACATGAACATGTGGAATATTTATTGTGGTCACCTCTGATTTGTCAATTTTAACAGTTAAAAATAATTTCAAAGAATGATGGTAGGATTCGTGGAGAGGTAAAATCCACAAAACACTCCATTTCTTTGGAAGATATTATACAGACTTTGGCAAGATCTCACGTAGTAGTAATGTTCTGCTTAGGGATAGCCTGCTGAGCTGCTAATGGTAGTAATGTGACATGTTTGACAACAGAGGAGTGGAGTGTCAAGAATGCTTTTGCCTTGCCCTTTGAATGCAGTTAGTTAGGAAGCTTTGTTTTTTCCTTTAACTTCTAAGTTAATATGACTTATATCAAGATTAGTTAATTCTCTTTTTTAAGAGCAATATATTAAAAACCTTGATTAAATTTACTTTTGAACACTTTGCAAGTCTGTTCTTTTTCCTTGCTGGTCCTGGGACTTGCCTTATTTTATCTCATTGAAGTAACAACATGTATATAAATTTCTCTCTTCAACTGAGAAGTTTAGGAAAATTATACTTATAGTGTGTTGTTTAAAACAAATTGCCTCTTGTTTTCAGCCCCTGCTGTTGTCATGATTTATTCTTACTACATACAATGTATCATCCATCCTTCCTAAACTGATTTCAGATGCAAGCTTTACTAAATGCTACTTTGGTGACAGTGCTACTTAACATCATTATGGTGACAGAATGATCATAGTGAAGGAAAATTTGATGTTGGACTTTTAAAATTTTCTTTACCATAATATTATGAAGTTCAGAAATCAAATTATATTTTTCTGAGGGGGATCTGTATTATAACGAGAAATCTTGCCTCCTGATCCAGCTTTCCATTCTGTAGTTTTATAGGTTTTGGTCATAACACTGTTAAATCATTATATTTTAAAAAGGCATAGGCCAGTCACATAATGACGTATAAAGATATTCAGCCATACAAATGTTATAGTTTTAAAGACAAATAAATAATATATTTCTATAAAAAGTTTTAATATTTGTGTATTCACGAGGTATTATGGGCCTCCAAATATTTTTAGAGAGAAAAGTAAAACATCTTCATATGTTCTCGCCTTCTCACCTGTCTTACTGGTGAGTGTATCACTTCCATGAAATCCTGATGTTTTCTACTCCTAACCCACGACCCTCCTCATCCCTCCTTTTTCCTAAGGTTGATTTTTTTTTTTTCTAGCTTTTCCTGAAAGTCTCCACTTGAATACCTGAGGAGAATAAGACTTGAAATTCAGGCTACTCAGAAATTAAGAGTGTTAAAACATTTCATACTTGTGCTAATGCCTCTTAAATATTCCGAGCTCTACATTACAGCCATCCTTACAGTATCCTCTTTTTGCATTACTGACTTTAATTAAAGATTTTTATCATTTACTCAGGCTCTGAAGCTAGAATCTGTGTCATCTTTTACTCTTCCCTTCAGTTTTAGTCTCCATATCTAATTATCACATTTTAACATTTTACCTCTGAAATACTTCTCAAATTTCTCTTCTTTGTCAAGGCCGTGTCTTTTTCTACAATCATTGTCTTTGTACTCTAGTCTAGTTCCATTTTACAGGACCCTCAAGAGCAAGTATAGGTTTCTGTAGTGTGTCAGGCACTTTGCTAAGCTGCAAGGCAGAAAAGGAAATTTGGATTACCTGCATTAGAATAGGCAGGTTTTCCCTTTTCCCTTCCTTTCCTCTGTCTGTTCCACTTTTCCTTCTTTCTTTTCTTTTATCCTTATGATATAAACTCAATACAAGTCATTAAAATCTATGTCACCACAACTGTTCACATACATTGTTTTTGTTTGTTTATGAGACACCATCAAATTTCAACCTTAATTTTCAACTATGAAGAAGGGAAATGTCAGTGTTACTGAAAACATTCATCAGCTATTTAAAAGTCCTATGTCTAGATGTTAGGATAGTTGAAATGGAATTTTAGAAAATCATAGTAAGGCTGAGAGGTAAAAGAGATGTTTGTAAAGTATGAAACAACCCATTGTGGTTAAATTCTGCTATGTCCTTTGAGTACATGTAAGTAAACCTCTTCTCCACAGGTGTTTTAATAAAATCATCTCCTTAATGTTCTGGAGGTATTTTAAAGGGAGTTTTTAGTGTGCTAAAAACTTGCTATAGTTTTTTTCAAAAGTGATTGTCAGGTTTAATGCAGTACTTTCCTGTTGCTGACAGGTACACGCTGGTGGATATTTTGCGTGCCATCTTACTTTCTTTGGAAGCCATGATTGAAGATCCTGAGCTTCAAGTGAATGGATTTGTCTTGATCATAGACTGGAGTAACTTCACCTTCAAGCAAGCCTCAAAGCTTACACCAAGCATGCTTCGATTGGCTATTGAAGGCCTTCAGGTAAAGATTTACAAATTACCATTTTCTTGGCCTCCCTTGTTTACCTCTCTTATCTAATGTGTTCCATTAAAAAAAAAGTCTTACTTAAAGAATTAAAAACAAAATTATTTTAATAGTTTGAAGCAAGAAGCAAACCACTAACTGATCAAAGGATTATAAAAGAAAAGCTGAAGGAGATAGACCTTTTAATAGGTAGGAGTTTGTGATGCTTATGTCTAAATATATATATATGTACACATATGGCTGACTACCTGAGATTTTTATCTGTATAATCAGAACAAGTAAGAACTTTTGGATCTTTATTATTAGGTATTTAGGCGCTTTTTGTTTTGTTTTCCATTCCAGTGTATTTTGGTTAATTACCTAAATACTTGCGTTTAACCTGGTGAATTTGGAATCTGATCAGCAGTTTATTCATGTCTAAAAAACTGGTGAGAAGTCAATCAATCATTAGGTTTTTTTGGTCTCTAAGACATGGAATCACTGCATATTGAAGTGTGTGTCTGTGTGTGTGTGTGTGTGTGTGTGTGTGTGTGTGTGTGTGTGTGTGTAAAATAGCAGTCATGTGGAATTTATATAGGAATTCTGCATCTTTTAGTGAATGACATTTAACTAGTTGGGATTTACATAATGGAAAATCAGTTATTATTAAGTGACGTGTCATAAAAATACTACTACCCATTTCTTTTTTAACTTTCAGCATATCCTACTACTTTCTTTGCTTAATGCTACTTTACATACAGTAATTATATACTTAATCTTATATTTTTAAAAATATTTGCAAGTTAAATCTTGAGTGATATTAGTTAGCATTTATTTCTCATATATTTTAAAAGTTTGCAAGTCAAAAGTTAATTCATGTCACTTTTTATAACTGAAAATATCACTTGTTTCAAAATAACTAATTATATCTTTGTCATTCATTTGGCCAGGGTATTAGACTTTTTTTAAAAAGTTGAATGAATAGTTCATGTTATCTAGGTGTCCTCACCATAGTAATTTCTGACTGTGTCTAGAGATACCTAAATTGATGGTGGATGACCACCTAAAAATTGGTCATTTCCAAACAGCAGAACATTTAACCAAATTGATTTCGTAGTTTGAATTTTGCCTTTGGAGTGATAAGACAATATGATCCTTTTTCTCTCATCAGCCTTTCCCATCACAGGTTTTCTCTTGATGAGTCAGCTTTGTCCTTGTCTTATCTTGAACAACACCTTTTTTTTTTTTTTAAACTCCACAGAGACAGTTACTAAGGGTTAGGAGAGGGTATTAGATGACATGTTTGGAAATGTGTGTATCAGGTAGGACCAGTTCCAATTCTGCCCCATTGTGAGCACTGTATAAAGGGCTCTTCTGCACTTTGTAAATAAAATTTGTTACCACCAACTATGTTACTTAACACACAATGGTAACCCGACCTTTTAGAATTGCTGTCCCTGTTTAATCTTCATCATTCTCTTTGCATTAAGCAGAGGTTAAGCTTTCAGTGGCATGAAGGTCTGGAGAATGCACTTTATTCCTAAGAAATTTAAAAACCACCTCAAGGATAGACTCAGTTTTTTGTTATTTGTCAACTCACACATACTATAAAGACTTTTAACAATAATGTGAAAAGTCTCTGCAGGAGAAAAAATGAACAACGCAGACAGTAGCCAAGGCGACTATTGGAAGTTTTTTTTTTTTTTTAAGATTTATTTTTTATTTATACATACAAGCTGGGGTACAGGCCAGAGGCGTGGGGAGGCGAGAGAGTTCACCAGAGACAGAGCGGGGAGCAGAACAGGCAGATCAGAAACACACTGCTGAGGGGAGCAGCGGGCAAGGCAGGAGAGGTCCACCACGCCATGTGGGCCTCCCCAGCGAGCGCCAAACTCGCATCGCCACTGCTGACAGCTCCACAGCGCAGCACCCAACCGCTGCGCCACAGGGGAGGCCCCACTATTGGAAGTTCTTAAGTATTAAGTGCAGCACAACAACACTAGTTAGATTACACTTCTGTGCTTGGGTCTAGAGGGGAAGATGACCCCCCAGTCAGCTGGAACCTGCACTGACCTCACACAGGGAACTGCCTTGTCTTTATTCTCCATGTATATCTCAGTCCCCTTCCTGTCTCCCACGACCCAGACTGGGTAAACTGGTTAATTCCTTCTGGTTGGCAACTGGGAAGCCACTTAAAAGAAGGAAACTCTTCTTGGTTACTAGTTAATAAATTTGACATTAGTTTTGGACTCTCCAGCTCATGTTGATGTTTTAAATGCTTTAGCTATGTTTTTATCTGTATCTGTCTGATACAGTATATAGAACCCATTCTATATACTGAACCCAGTATATAGAACCCATTCGCTAGGACAGGAAATGGAACATCAGGGAGTTTGAGACACTTACTCAAATTTTTCTCAACTGGCATCAAAGCTTGAGTCAAGGTAGTCTGAATCCAAAGATCATGTCTTTCCTGAGTCTTGTTCCTATTGCATCCAGGGCTGTGCCTAAGAAAAAATGGATAGATGAAGGTTAGATGTAATTCCCGCCTTCATGCTGAAATTCTCACAATTTTATAGAGGAGAAATTTGTTTATTGGGATAGCGTAATTCTAGCCGAAGGAGTTGAGAATGGTGGGGGCTGTGATAGTGCACTTTTTTTGAAACCAAGTGGCGGAATGATTTTCTCAGTGAGTGATCTACTTGAGTGACTGACAACTTTCCAGGAGCCTGGATGGAGACCAAAGAGAATTTTTATCAACACAATCACAAATTGAGGAGCCATTATGATATTGGTCCAAAGCAATTCTGTATGTTTTCTCTGTGAAGAATCTTCATATGTTTCTTAAAAAATGAAATGCATTAGATATCTTTAACAATATAATATAGTTCTGTAAGAGGGTGGTCGTCAGGAAAGGGGAGTGTCCCAGGACCCCACCCCCACCTCAAGCCAGAGAGATCCAAGACACCTAGGACTACAAATCCCAGAATGCCAGCATCACCGAAGGAGGATGCTGAAGACTGAGGGTGGAGTTAAGAAATGGTTTTGGGATTTAAAAACCAGACCTGTGTGCTTGGAGGGGGGTGATGGCCCGTGGTTGTAGATTGCCAGGTTTTTGATGTGCCATTAAATTTCAGCTCAGCGGAACTGGTAGGACGCATTCACCAATTTATTCTTTATCTTTTTCCCGTCCCTTTTTGTAAATAAATGCTTTTATTAATTTTATTGTGTGTGTCTGCAGTTGAGTCTTATAAGTCCCTTTTAAGCACACGGGTGAGAACCCACAGACAGGCACCCCATTTATATCGGGGCTGCCCTGTAACAGTTCCATAATGGTTAAGAGGCAGCACCATTTATTTTTTGTAGAAATAATGTTTTCAGACTTTAGCAGAAAAAAGGAAAAAGAGAAAATTGTCTTGCTACTTACAAGAAGTTAATTGATTAGGGTAGTCATGGTAACAGGAAACATCTTAGACAATCAATACAAGATTAAGTGGATGTCACTTGCAGACTCTTAAGATATCTGCCTGGGAAGCCAATTAAAACATGAAATCTTTGCAAATAGATGGAACAGCCTAGATTGTTTGAATTTACAGTGAAATGTCCCTTAAATATTTTCTGATCATTGTTGCTGTATTTTTCCTTGCAAAATATTACCATTCTTAAAACTTACTAGTAATGAAAAAACTCAAACTTTTTAAAATCTGACTTTCTTATTTATGAATTTAAAAAATATATATATCCTAAACATACCTATGTTGTTTGCTACCCTTTGAATATCTATTATCTGTTTTCTCTGTGCTGCTGTGTATTTGTGCTTTGCTTTTATGGTTTCACAGGAATCCCCAAACTACAGCTGCTGAAAAGTACATAATGTAGTCAAGACATGGCTTGTTGGCAAAGGGATTCACTGTGACAAGGAACTGAATAGCCCTTTGAATTGCTACATAAAACTGAGATGTAGGGCCATCACAAAATGCCTCCATCAGTGCCGGATAGTGTTAGAGCCCTTAATAAATAAGACTTGGGTAAGAATAAATAATGTGTAATCAAGTCACAGTACTTAATGCTGCCCTTTCTTTTGACTCAAGTGTCCAGTGTTACAAGCAGTCACCAGCCTGCTACTCTGGGAGCTCTGGGCATTCATGTGGAAGGCTGAAAATGCTGCAGCTACAGATCCTGGCTCTGATTCTTTGGACGCACAGTCCTACCTAGGGGATCTTGCCAAAAACATGCTAATGACTTGGAATGTCTCTGTCCAAAGCTAGTGGGTGAGGAGCTCCATTAACTCGAGTGTTAGCAATAATTTATGCAATCCTCCAAATCTACTGCAATATCTGCCATCTTTGAAATGGTATGTGTATGTGTGTGTAGGTGGTTAAGGCAGTATTAAAAAGGAACTCAGTGAGATAGTGAGTAAATTAGGGGTTCATAATTAAACAAAAAGTCTGTGCTTTGCAACAGTGTTCTTTACAATGATTGTTCACCTGTCAATAGCAGAAACATCTTGCATACAAGCTACCTTGTAAACTTAACACAACATGTTGGTGCATTGGTACATTGATGTGAGGAGGTTAAAACAATGCCATCTTCTAAAAAATGAACATAAGCTCATGAACTATATTCATTCAGACAATCTAAAGGTGGGAACTTTTATTTCTACATTTTGTATGCACAGGCAGAACCATATTGAGAAACAGTGACAAGGCCAGTGTGTAAAAAAAAAGTGACATTTTATTCATCACATGCAAAGCTGTCTAAGTGTGCTTCCTTTCAGTTGTTACTTAACCTAAAACAAAATGAGTGACTACCCTAAACTTGCTTTTAATGCATAGTGTGAGAGTGTGGTGGTTTGGTTGACAGGTTTAGTCCCCAGAAGTAGGACGTTGGGAATCTTCTTAAGAGCTAACAATAGATATGTAAAAGCTATATATAATATTCAGTTCAGCAAGCAGACTAAAGATTATATAATCTTTGATAATAGACTAGATTAATTCTGTATGTACATATACATACAATACACATATGTACATATATATGTGTATATATCACTGTATTTGTTATATTAAAATTGCTGTTTATTTCCTTTAATTGGCAGCTAAATATTTAAAATATCCAATTGTAAAAAGTGGGTGTAAACCATGACAAAAAATGAACACATGAGTGCAGTAGAGTTATATTACATATACTTACTGAATTAGAGCTCATCAATAATTATCAATAAAATTTAATACCTCTACATTTTCAACCACTGGAAAATAGACTAGTTATCATATTGTTTCAATTAACTGAAGAATCAAAAGAGAAAGAAGCAAATAACAATCTTCTGATTTGAGTCTTTGAGATAATGATAAACGAGTAGAGAAAGTAATTACTTATAATGAGAAACTGAACAAACCTTATGAGCTATTCTGCATTTCATTTTGCTGGCTGTGTTTAGACATGTCCTTAACTAGAGAACAGAAAAATAAGTAACTTTAAGTTCTCTTATTCTTTTTAATAGCAATGTAACTGCATCTTGATATATCTTTTTCTCCCAGTGGAAATTCATTTTCTTTCACTCTTCTTCACACCAAAACTGTACAATTTGAACCTCCATTTATCTTTTTAAACATTAGTTTAAAGGCAGTGCAATACTTAAAAAAAAAACTTTTAAAAACCTTGAAAAAAAATTAGGATATTCTGCCATTTGTGACTATATGGATGAATTTGGGAGACATGTTTTCTTCCTAATTGCTATTGGTAAATGAAGTAAGCCAGGCACAGAAAGACTAATACTGCATAGTCTTATATGTGGCGTATGAAGAAGTCAAGTTCATAGTAACAGGAAGTATAATAGTGGTTATCAGGGACTGAGATGTGGGGGAAATGGAAAGTCGCTATTTAAAGAGTATAAATGTTTACTTATTACATCAAATATACAGCATGATGAATATGGTTAATCATAATATATTTTGTATTTGCAATTGCTAGGAGAGTAGCTCTCAAATGTTATTCCCACACATATACATGCAAAGACACACAACCTAATGATAGGTGTTAATTAGCTTGATTGTAATAATTATTTTACTGGGTACACATATACCAAAATATCATGCTTTATACCTCAAATATATACAAATTTTATTTGTCAATCATACCTCAATAATTCTGAAAAAAATTAGGTCAAGATATCTGTGCCATCAGATTTTCTTTTTTTAATGAAATTGAAGTCTATCAAATGATTAGTTTCATCTTAATAAATGTACTGTTATGGACATCTAAATCAAAATCCTTTGAATTATAAGTTAAGGTGTGCTTTTTTGCTTGGGGGCATCATATTACCAGAATCTTGGAGGTGAGTGAATATTTTGCCTTATTCCTGGGTAATATTGTTATATTCTCTTTAACATTGATCTGAAATTGAACTATTCTTCCTCCTTCATTTTAATTATTCTGAGAATATGTCTGTAATGTGTTTAGTTTTCTTCACATCTGCAACAGAAGAAGCTGCGGTAAACTCTAAGAGGAATGCCTCCTTGGGTTTATACTGGGTTATTGTTTGATATATAGTTAAAACTGTATATTTCTTTGGTGATAGTCAACTGCATTTTGAAAAGTCCCAGTTATTGGAATTTTAAGATGTGGGTGAGTGTAAGGTAGTTACATATGGTAATGATAACTGTTGTAACAAACAACCCAAAATATATACTTTGGGTCAGCCATCTTGCCATGAAGTCCAAAGGGTTCTTTTGATTAGTGGATCGTGCATCTCTTGTTAGGTCAGTGAGTCACATTTCTTCTACTTTGTTGCCATGACATTTTATGCATATGACTTCCAATTTTATACATGTGACTTCCAAGGTCACCTTGCTCAATTGCAGTCCATTTCTGTATGAGGTACTAAAGTATGGGAAAATCACATATGATATAGTTTCTTATGGACAAAATCCAAATGTAATGCACTTAGTTTCCTTTGACATTTGTTTGGCTAGAACTCAGTCAAATGGACCTTCATAAGTACAAAGGAGGGGAAGGAATGTAGTGTAAATGTGATTCTAGGAAGAAGAGAAATGGTGGTAATCTTATACTCACATTCACAGTGCTGATTCCTTAAAATAAATGTGATGACTCTTCAGTCAGCTCTTTATAGCATGTTTTGCTTATGTTCTCTGAAAGGAAGAGGTGATAATTAGACAGTGTTTCAAGGAAGTTTAATTCCTACATTCAAACACAATGGAATAAATACATCTTTACTACAATGGAGTCTATGTACAGACTACAATCTCTCCATACCTGACTAGTTTTGCCTAGGTAACAGGGCTGGGTAATTTCTGTTGCTGGGTCATTATAACTAAATCCATATAACAAATGTAACATAGTTGCAGTCCAATCAATTCAACTTTCATAAATTGTCTGACTCTCCTAAGACAAAATTTCCCAGTTTTAAATTTAAAAAGAGAAAAAGATCAGCTGTTTCTCTGCAGTTTTATTTTTATTTTCCTCTGTAGTTTATACTATATCCAGGACAACAGTAGTGATGGGTTGACCTTGAAGTTAGAAATTCTTTGAATTGGGAATTTAAATTTCACAAAATGAGAGCATGACTATTCTCTCTTTTTTTTATATGACAATGCCTAACTTAAGAAACTTCCAGAAAATAATATTAGTTGCTAAAAAACACACACACAAAAACTGAAAGAACTTCACTATGAAGTTTTGTTGCATGAATATGGAGAATAGAGTTACTGTCAAATGTTGTACTCACCATATTGATCAAGTGCTTTAAAAACTGCTAAAGTTTTACCTATTGCTTAGTCATATAGTGAAAAACCTGCTAAGAGGAACTTAATTTTAGTCAGCACAGAAATAATATAAATAAAAGTAAAAGTTACATTATGATTTAAGTTACAATATGATTTCAAATCATATTGTGTACTGTGCAGAATCCACATTCTTCTTGAAGCTGTTCCAGGATCTCTTTTCTTCGCATTATATTTACCTCTGTTTTACTAGGCCTACAATAGAACTGTTACCCTACAAATTAAAAAAAATTCACTCATGTGTTATATTAGCTGTGTCTTGGGTTTTTTTTTTAGTCTTTGAATTCTTTTTTGATTTTTCTCTCTACGTTTTTCTTTGACAGACTCAATCTAATTTTTATCCTGGACAGTGCAGGGAAGGTAAAATTGTGGAGTATATTCTCTAAAATGTTTATTCTGTTATCACATTGGTTGATAGTTTTGATGGATATACAAATATGGATTCAAAATAATTTTTGTTAGTGATCAACTATTTTTGATAAAAAAGTCAGCTTCAGATAAATTTTTCTTACTTTGTAGGTACCTGTACTTTGTCTGTAAAATAATTTAGAATCTTTTTTGTTAGCTGAGTAATATTCCATTGTGTATATAGGCCACATCTTGATCCAGTCATCTGTTTTGGAACATTTAGGTTATTTCCGTGTCTTGGCTATTGTTTATTGCAATAAATATAGGGGTGCAGGTTTCCTTTAGAATTAGTGTTTCTGTATTCTTTGGGTAGTTCCTAGGAGTAGAATAGTTGGTTCATATAGTAGATCTATTTTTAATGTTTTGAGGAACTTCTGCACAGCTTTACATAGTGGCTGGACCAGTTCACATTCCCACCAGCAGAGTAAGAGGGTTCTTTTTTCTTAGCATATTGTGATGTAAATCAACATTGCCTCAATAAATATAACAAAGTATTTTAGAGTCTGTTTTCATCTTAGGCATTTATAGGCATGTGTCTGGGAGCAAATCTTTTTATGTGTTCACCAAACTAGCTAATCCTTTAATAAAAAATTATTATTTTCTTTCCAAAAGGAATTTTTTTCTCCCATGAAATTAATTATTAGTACTTTATTTCACTTCCCAGTAGACAAAATGTGTCTCATCCCTTGAAAGAACTAACTCACAAAAGGAATTTTTTCAATGTACAAAAATCCTGCATTGTGTTATTCTTAAGAGAAATACCTAAATATTCTGGGTGACAATAATAGTTCCTGGAAGATCAGTATAGATGGATCTGAGCTTAGACTCTGAAGTTCACTAAGCCAGGTTTATTTGCAACTGGGTAGTGATTCAGGCAGATATGTGACTTTATCACCTGGTTTCAAAAATAGACCAGAGGAATGCCTTCAGTCATCCCATTATCTATCTAAAATGGCTGAGAGGCACATTTTATCTTCATACAACAATTATGGGTTGCTGCAGAGTTGGTAAATAAACTACTTTCTGTGGCTACTGAGGCTTGCTGAATCAACATGGGTAGATGATCACCATCATAATGGGTTACTGCTATATACTAAACTTAGAGAGGTGATATAGTTAGTGAAAAAAAGTAAGATCATTCTTTTGTAAATTACAAGAGGCTGTTTTCTAGTTTCATTAATATTTAAATCTGACAAGGGCCTCAATTCAAAGAACTGAATTGGGCAGTACCATGGAGAGCTCCTAGAAATCCATCCCTGTCTTTGTCTTTGCTTGCAGTTCTGGTTTTCTCTATTCATTAAAGTCACTGAGGTGAACACCCCACCCCACCCCCACCTCCTAGAATAGGGGCAGTCCCCACAGAAATGATATTCCATCCATTATCCTTGCGTCTCATAGTGTATGTGTTTTGAGTTGAGGTATAATACCATGTGGCCCAAGATTCTGGTTTTAAGATCTTTTCTTTTACTAGTTAGTGTCTGTTTTAGTAATTGTTTACTGGAAGTTCATGTCTCAACAATAGTATTAGAATCATCATATCCCTTTCCTTTGTCTTGAAGGCCTCTTATAATGCTATTTATAACCCAGTTTTTTAAATTCAAACATTCTTAAGCTGGATATACAGTGAAAGAAGTGACACTGATGTTTATTTCATTGTGAAGTCATGTAAGGGAGGAAAGAGATTGTGTATTTTAATCCAAGTGAACTTCTGGGAAATCATGTTTTGATTATCTGTCTTCTGCATAAGGAGTTGTTTGGAGAACAATTATAAAGAATTCAGTCTCCTGACAATTGCTAGAGTAGATCAAAATTTAGAATCAAACATTCCTTGGATTAAATCTTGCCTCTGTCACATCCAGATTTCAATTTTAGATAGACTATATGACTGTCCCCAGTCTTTGTTATCACTTCTAAAAAATGGGATTAATACCTTCCACCTGGTATTATTATGAAGATTAAACAAGATAACATATATGAAAGAGATTGTAGGATACCTAGTCAGTGAAAGCACTTGGCTAATATCACCCCTGCTTATGAACTTCTTCCCTATTCTATGCACAAAAGAATATAAGAAAACATGTAATAAGATTACTCTACTATACAAAAATGCAATTGTTGTATAATTCATCAGTCTAACTTGGCACATCATACCAAACTTACCAACTGAAGTTATGTGTGAAGAAAGTCACTCCTCCCCATTTTCTGCAAATGGTGCACCCTTTTAAAAGTCTAGGTAATTTTCTCTTAGAAGTTTATAATCGGGGCCTCCCTGGTGGCGCAGCAGTTAAGTGCTGCACTGTGGAGCTGTTGGCAGCAGTGACATGAGTTTGATGCCTGGCCAGGGAGAATCCCACATGGAGTGGCAGACCTCTCCTGCCTCGCCCACTGCTCCCCTCAGCAGTGTATTTCCATCGATTTGCCTATTCTGCTCCCCACTCTGTCTCTGGTGAACCTGCTTGCCGACCCATGCCTCTGGCCTGTACCCCTGCTTGTATGCATAAATGAATAAATCTTAAAAAAAAGTTTATAATCTTCCATTTGTTCTTCCAGGTAGTAAGACAATGGTCGAATATGATTATAATAAGTATTAGTGCTTTATAACACATGGCACTCTGGTTTATTCCCAGGATGCATGACTCTGGATTTTCACTTGTGGGCATATCACAAATATCTTCTGTTAAAACCAAATGAAGATATATAGTCATGGTTAATATACATACTTTTATAATCATAGTCACTATACATACCTGTCCTCAGTGTTCTGAATAAGATGGTGAACTCCTCAATGGCAAAATAAGCACTCAGTACAGCTAAATAACTCACTAAACAGCTGGCAAGAAGGATCGTGCCAGATTCTGCGTGGACTGAAAACATATTGTAAAATTTCAACTTCTGAATCTTTCACCTACTGTGAAGTAAGATAAGATACTCTTGGGGTAGTTTATATAAAGGAGGGTGCAATATCTCAGTTCTTTGAGAAATTCAGATGTCTGTGGGAAAGAGCTAATGTAACAGAGAAAGTCTGAAAGGAGTTTATGAGCAATGAGGATGATAAGATTCAGAAATAGTATTTGCCAAATAGTGGCATTTAAACATCAAAAGTGAGTTGTTATTATTTTTAATGGTAAAGTTGGAGTGGCAGCCATAAGGACCTGTGAGCTATGGATATGGTTGTTAAACATTGTGTTCTTATGAGAAACATAGATGAGAGGGCAATAAGTGCTGCTTAATATATTCAAACAGAAGAAATCAAAATGAATGAGCATGGTGATCCCAGTATGAAGTTTGAATACCACGTCTTATTTCCAGATTGAGTCAGTTCTAAGATGCAGAATCCATGTCCTGAAGGAGCATGTTATTCCCATGAAGAAGGACCCTGCAGTACTGAGTTTCTTACATGACAGATTATCTTTCAATGATCAGGAGTAATGTTCGCAAAGAGTTTGTAGTAATATGGGCAGTGGTTATGTAGCAAGTTAAATGAAATTTGTGAAATGAACTGATTTAAAATTTGATCATGTGTAATTTAATAATGTATTTTTTAAAAGGAGAATAAAATACATTAGATGTAATGATTATATGAGAATTGTGTAAGACTATGGTGAGATTTTCTTTTTTCTACTCCCTGCATTTTATACATTTTACCATTGGGAATATAGTATAAAGTTATCAAGGAAAATTTTATTCAAAGTCTATATATACAGTAAGAAGTAAAGCAATGTTTAACAAGTAACTATACCATGTGCTATGTCAAAAAGGTAAGCCTTTTAAAAATAATATTGTAGTTCTATAAGTAGTTTAACAGATTCAGGCATCTGCAGCTGTTCATCTTAAGGAAATTATGCAGTGCTAATATATATAGCTGTGATGGATTAGATTTGGGGATCTCATGGAAATTTATAGTAAGATCCAGGAGAGCAGGGTCAGTTGAAATATAAATATGCTTTGTAGTAAAAGATCAGACATGCTTTATAAAGCATGTTTTATGAGGACACTGGGCTGAATATGATTCATAATATTATGCTGATATACTCAGCATATACTTACCAGTTTTTGGTAAACAGAAAAAAGGAAATTAAATTCAAACAGCTACCAATAACCTTATTTTAAAATATATTTTTAAAAGATTTATTTATTTGTGCATACAAGCTGAGTTACAGGCCAGAGGCGTGCGGGTAGCGAGAGGGTTCGCCAGAGACAGAGTGGGGAGCAGAACAGGCAGATCGACGGAAATACTCTGCTGAAGGGAGCAGCGCGTGAGGCAGGAGAGGTCTGCCGCACCATGTGGGATTCTCCCCACCCAGGTGTTGAACTTGCGTCACTGCTGCTGACAGCTCCACAGTGTAGCGCTTAACTGCTGCGCCACCAGGGAGGCCCCTTATTTTAAAATATTTTGATGCAAATCTGAATAAGATTATTGATCTATTAAAAGACAAAAATTGGATAAAATTACACCTTACAAAGAAAAGTATACTTTAAAAAATACATGTTACATTGCTTATATTGCTAAACATTCAGTAGATGAAAAAATAAATTTTATAGATAAAAATTGCTTAATAATTCAAAGTAGGGTGTTATGGTACACAGACTAAAATGTTAGAAAGGTTTATGAGACCATTGAAAATTGAGCTAAATCTTCAAGAATGATATGATTTGGGTCTGTAGAGAGATGTAGTAGGGAGGGAAACAGCAGCGCTAACATGTATAGAGGTGAAAATTCATATATTTGCATTTTGGATATGTAATGAGTCTAGGCAGTCTGATATGAAGGGTTGTAGGCAAGAAAGATGAACTAAAGAGATGTGATAGTTTACAATCAAAATGGAACAGAATTTGCAGCTATTTTTTTTAGTGAAAAATGGAGAATCAATGAGTACTTTGGGTAGAAGAACAAATCATAAAACATGGTCAATAGAAAAATTCATGTGATATAATTTATCTGTTCGTGATTTCTTCCTACATGTATTGAGTAGGATAATTTTAAATAAAGAAGTTGGAAAAATGGAAATTTAGGAGAGTTTTATATAGCAGTCCAAGCTCGAGATGCTGAAAGTACAGACAGATAAGTGAAGTAATGAAAGATGGGGTAATTTTTGTCTATTACCTTCCAATCTACATTTTATTCTGTCCTCATTTAAATCTTTGTTACCTCTTTCTTAACTTGGTCTCCTCAAAGAAAAAAATCAGTGGTCCTGCCTCCAACCTGACCCCATCCAACACCTAAGCAACTTGGTAATGAGTTGTTTTTCTAAAGCATCTTATCACCAAACATTTTCCCCTTCCCCCTCCCCAGGTCTTTGCTCATATAGTTCTCTTTGCGTAGGGCTCTGTCATGCCATGTATGCCTGGAGCTCATCACCTTATTTAAAATGAAACAAGTCAGGGGTTTTAGTGAGGCAACAGCTTGAGACATAAATTATAATGCTTCTAAAAGATATTCTTGAGAAAAAAAATCAAGTAATATATTATTTGTGTTAAATATATTTTGAAAGGTTTATATTTATACTTGTTCAAGATCTAATGATACATTGCATTTGATACTATTACTATTGCATGTATTTATGGAGAAGTATATTATTTCATGACTAGTAAAATTAATTTTTTAGAGAATTCATTTAATGTTAGCAAATTATAAATAATTTACTCTTACCTTTTTAAAGGATACAGTTTCACAATTGAATACTTCATTATTTTGTAGACCTTTTAGACTAATAATTAAGTGCAAGTGAATAGAAAAGTGATTATTAATGTATCAAAGAACAACCTGATGTGATCTTTCTCATTTAATAGGAATGTTATTTCTTGGCATTTTATGTGATATTTTATTGTTTCTTTTTTCATTCTATACACCTACAAATTGGTTTTAACAGGTATACAACACAGGAGCACATGTTATGTTAGATGCTTTACTAAAATGCTTGGCATAGGCATGTCTAGAGTTTTAGAATCTTTCCACTTGAAGGAAACTTAGAAATCACACAGGTTGTTTTACGTAAGAATTCCTTCTGTGGTAGTCTTAAGAGGCAATTATTCAATTTATATTTATATACATTCAGTGCATTTCCTTACAAATACCCCAAAGCTCTTCTTGAATACAGCCAAAATCTGGCCTCCCTGTTGGCACAAAGGGTTAAGTCACAGCACTATGAAGCTATCTGCAGTCACTGCAGCACCAGTTTGATCCCCAGCCAGGGAGCTTCATACATGGCGCAGACCTCTCCTGCTTCACTTTCAGTCAGTCCGCCTGTTCTGCTCCCCACTCTGTCTCTGGTTGAATCCTTTCACAACCCCACTCCTCTGGCCTACACCCTCAGCTCTTGTATGCATAAATAAATAAACAAATAAACAAACAGACAAATAAATAATTCAGCCAAAATCTGACCCTGAATCTTGCATTCATTGATGCTTATGATAACTTTTGAATACAGGATTGTTGACACTCTACTTAATACACTGTCTTATGCATAACAATATTAAGAAAACATAGATTGTCCCTTTGAATATTTGAAGCTGTCTGATATTTTTAATTTTCTAATTTTTATCTCCAAATACATATGGCCTGTTCCTTCATCCCTTTCTCTCATGACTTAGTTTCCCAATAGTGTATCAGTATGATTGCCTTCTTTTAAATTAAAAAAATTTTGTCAGTTTATCCTTAAGTAGAAAAATAATTACTTCCACATGTATTTTCATCAGTGTGACAAATATTTTCCACTATTAGAAAATTTTAATACTTAATAACTAAAGGTGAAGTTAATCTGAAATCACAAGTGCTGTCTGTAAATGTACAAATACATTACAAAAGGGAAAGAAAGAAAAGAACATTTATATCTTACTTAGCAAAAGAATTAAGAAAAAAAGATATGCTTAGAAAGAAAGGCCTAGAAGGATTTTGAAAGAAAGCAAATACATTGATAAAAGCATTATAAGCTGAGGAATAGGTGAGGGGAAGAAACAGTATGAATATATACATGATGCATTTGGTATTTGCAACTGAGTTAATTTACCATTCATGTAGAAAAAAGGTTGCAAAAGTTAGTTGACACCTAATAGTAGAAGGGCATGAATACCACTGTAAAGTTTGAATTTTTTCTGTGACCATGTTAAGTTTTTGACTTGACAGAATAAATATACTTTAATAGATGAATCTAGTGGGCCCGTGATAAAGGGTGGAAACAGAAGGAAGCATTGTAATATTGCAATGTGCTGTTGGTTCACTTGAAGCTAGTCTACCATGTGTCTAAGAAATACTGCCCGATGATGGATTTCATAGATAGCAAGGAAGCTGTGCATTAAAACACAGATTGATAAGGCAGTTTTTGTGAAAAGCACAGTGAGAATAGTTGTCATGAATCATCTCCATGGAGAATGATGGTTAAGTCTGAAGATGCATCATTCTCTCTTAGTAAAATGTTCAGAACTTCTGCACGTTGGATGTTTAGCAAACCATGCAGACAGAGCAGAGTTCCAGCTCCATTGAAGATCTGCAAACGCCGACTGTCAAAACAGGAAGGGCATTATAATTTGTCACCATCACATCATGTTTCCTTGAAATAGACTTTTAAATAGACTGTTAATAAAAGTGTGTAAATTTAGTTCTTTTCTTGATCAGTTCTGTCTGTGCCTGATCTTTGATTTCATTTCTGGTCCTGTAGAGCTATTATAGAAACATGTAAGAGATTAGATTCTTGAATTCATTGGGTAATGTTTTATCTTCAATGGAGTCCCAGTTATCCACAAGCTTTATCTTCTATTCTGCTTTAAAGTTCTCAGTGCCCTAGCAGTGAGAAGCAGGAATGAGTCATTTTGAAGTCAAGCTTTATGTCACCTAAAGGTATTTAAGTTCAGACCCATGTCTGAATGCTTGAAGATTTGCTCACTCCCTGCTGACTAAGCATAAAGGTCACCTTATCGTCAGCAACATTTCCTCACATCTGCTTCCCTTTATGACCTCTCCATAACTTTAAAGTGGACTTTGCTGTCCAGGTAATATCAGAGTAGAGCCAAATTCTGCAGATGCAAATGTCAGCTCATAGTTTCTTCTTTATGTTAACACCTAAAACTAAAATTAGCTTCACCAAGCTATGTTGTAAATATTAGGAACTTAAATATTACTTTATTTGCTACGCATTAGGATGGAGCCAAAATAAGGAGAATCTTAATTCTTCCTGAAGGGTTATCATTCAGTTCATCACAGAGCAGAGGAAGGAAGAATTTATGTCACTTTGGAGTTCTCTGTTGGGTCACCTTTGTTTTCACAAGTATATGCCAGTTCTAACTCCAGCTCACATAGTTACTAAAGAATCTGATGATCTTTTAAATGACAATTTCTAGAAGATTGTCAGGGAATATAACTCCAGGTTCTATTGCTAAATTACATTGGGTGTATATGCAGTCTACCAGTAGCACATTTTTTATTGTACTAGTTTCATTATTGAGTCTCTTGATGTTATTCTTCCTTCTTTGATACTTGATTCCTGAAAAAAAATTATATTGAGTATTATATTTACCTCATCAATAAAAAAATAGAATGTAGAAGTTTAAAATTAAAAGCAAAATTCCTCTTCTCACTATTTATTGCTAGCTTCTTCTAGCCATACCTTCATGAAATCTTTCTACTCTTTAGATAATGTACTTTTGGCTCATTGTGGTTTATCCTTTTAGTGTTGACATATTTTTTTGTTTGTTTTAAAGGAAATATTTCAAAAATAATATTATTTGTCTCATGATAGTGAAAGTTTTAAAATGACAAGATGACTTTTTTATCTTTTTCTATGTCCTTAAAAATTAACTTTTATTGATCTTTCAGAGATCAACAGGATTATATTAAAAATGTATTTCATTGATAATCTGAAAAAAGTAAATTTTGTTCTTTTTTCCTTAAATTATATAGCAGTAATAACATTAGTGTGATAAATGTTAGAATGAAGAACTGTTAGAGAGATAAACTCAGATCAATGGAACAGAATAGAATATACAGAAACAGACTTATGCAAATATACCCAACTAATTTCTGACAAAAGTGCCAAAGCAATTCAATGGAAGAAGTATAACTTTTTCAACAAGTGATTCTGGCAGTAATTGGACATCTGTAGGCAAAACAAAAACCCAACTTAAACTTCAAATCTTATGAAAATATTAACACAAAATGGATTTGGATTGTGGAATTAAATCTAAAACACAGAAATAGAAAACTTTTGGAAAAATAGTAGAAAATCTTTGGGATCTATGACTAGGCAAAGATGTCTTATATGTGATACCAAAAGTACTATCTATAAATAAAAATTTAATAAATTAAGCCTCATCAGATATAAAAAGTATCTGCTTTGGGAAATTACCTATTAAATAATGAAAAGCTACAAACTAGAGGAAAATATTTCTACATACATGAAAAAACCACATACATGAAAAAGACCCACTTTAATCTACTACATACAAATAATCTTTAAAACATCAACAATAAATTTTCACTCCAATAATAAAATGAGCAAAATACAGGAGCAGGTATTTCACCAAGGAGGATATATGGATGACAAATAAGCACATGAAAAGATGTTCAACATCTTTGCTATTCGGGCAATGCAAATAAAAGCCAATAAAATCTTATTGCATATTTATTAGAAAGGCTAAAATAAAAGAATCTACTAAAGTGGCAAGAACATGAGAATCTCGATCTCATGTACACTGCTGGTAAGAAGGTAAAATAGTACAGCCATTCTGCAAAACAGTTGGCAGTTTTCTATAAATAAAACACGTGGCCGTATGACCCAGTGATTGCACTCTGAAGCACTTTATTACTGAGAAATGGAAATTTATGGCTATACAAACATGTTAATACAAAAAATACATGAATATTCATAACAGCTCTGTTCACCAAAAACTGGAAATGTTCTGAATGTTCTAAAAAGAGTGAATGAGTGGCTAAACTGTGGTACACTCATACTACAGCATACTATTTAGCAAATGAAGAGGAGAATTTTTGATATATGTCAAAGCCATTTTGCTAAATGAAGCAGCCTCAAATGTTATTCACTGTATGATTCTACTTGTAGACAGTTCTCAAAATATCAAAATTGTAGAGATGGACAGTAGGTTAATGGTTACCAGAAGTTAGGGATTGGTGTCAGATGAGTAAGGTGTGACTTGTATGAGGTAGCATGAGCGAACCCCTCAGTATCTTGTGGTGCTGTTTACATAAAGCTGTGTAGATGATCAAGTTGTGTGGAGGACTATATACATACTCACAACTGAGTGTTTGCAAAACTAGTGCTATCCAAATAGGATTGTGGATTATACCAAGGTCAGTTCCTGGTTTTGATGGTTTATTCTGGTAAACTACTCCCTACAGGAAGGAGGCAGTGTGGGATATATAGGACCCCTGTGTTCAGTTTTGCAACCTTCTGTGAGTCTACATTATTTCAACATTTAAAAAATCAGTGAATAAATAGGTTGATAGTAGGTTTCCTTTGGTGAAAATATCAAAGTCTGCCTCCCTCCACCAGCATCATGCCAATATAGAGTTAAAATAACAAACACTTGTTCAGTGGGGAAAAAGCACTTTTATTATCCCTTTTGAAGGACACCATAGGATAATATTCAGAAAGCAGTTTTATTTTGCATCATTTGAAGAAGTTGGGCATTTTGTACTGTTTGATTTGTGTTTGTTCATACACACACGGTAAAAATAATATTAGCGTGATAAAGGCAAAATTCTTCAAATCCACCTCTTTGTTAACATTTGCATGTAACAGAACTTTAACGATTTTACTTAAATGTGGGAATTACTTTTAAAGTTAATATATAAACCTTATGGTGAAACTTTCTATCAGATACAAGCATACATGAGCAGGAACATAGATGAGACCCATGTTGAAAGATAAAGTGTATGGGGAAAAAAAAGGAATAACATGAAAATCTGATCCAATAACAAACTACGTGAATGGGTTCAGGAAAGCATTTGAGATCAAGATTTTGTAGAAAGGTGTAATTCTCTGTGTTTTGACGCCAAAGTTTCTGTAATCCAATTAAACTCACAGTTGAGCCACTATCATTTCTAAAGAATAAAATGTGAGATTTAAAAAACTATGTAGATCAAAATAATAGCCTATATGTCACATATACTTTATTGTTGAAAATGATGTATATTGTCCTAGTCAGTTTCATGTTGTGTCAAATAGACCATTTACACTGTTGTGTTCACTTAAGTTTCAAGGATGGGTGAAGGGTGTGGCCTCTCTGCCATTTGGGGTCTCTGCACCTGTTTGTGTCTGGCCTCTCTATGCACCTGTGTGTGTGTGAAATAATTGGATAAGGCACTCTCACATGATTGCTGTAAGACAATGGCCCACATCATGAGGCAGCTGGGGACGCCTAGGTAGCCATTGACTGATTGTGTGGCCACAGTCTGAAGTGGTCTGGGAGTAGTTGGGAAATTACACCAAGCACCTGCATAGGAAGTCCTCCCTGTATGCATGGACAAAATGTCCCCCCCGCCGTTCCCCATAAAATTGATTACCCTTTGTCTCCCCTGGACCCTGCTCCTCCTGCCATTGTCATATAATCAGTCATGCTTGTGTATTACTGCTAATAAATAGCAAGAGGGCTGCTCACTGAGCAGCAGAGTCTGGCCCTGCAAACCTTTTCCACAACTCGTCCCTCAAGTGTGTCCCCGGGAATGCACTGGCGTGTTCCTGACCACCAGAGAAGGGCAAGGGATATAATCAGATTTTACTTTTCTTTATTAATTAGAAGGAAGCTGGGTAACTAGGGAACCCTCTTAACCACACAAGCAAACACACATACACAATAGTAGTTGGAAGTGACATTTATTTATTCAGAAAATCTGTGCTCCCCTGAGGATTTTTTGCAACTAATGGTGACTGCAATGTATTTTTTCTTTATATGTCACGACCAAGATTATGAAAAGAAAGACTGCATATATTTGTGGTTACCCTGATGTGTATGGACAAATAGACACAATTTTATACCTTTTTCATGCAAATTGGCAGACCTCAGACTAGTGTGAACTCTCCAGTTCTTTTGCAGGTTTCAAGGGTGACTGTAAACATTGAGTGCATAATAATGCTCTGTAGAGATAGTACGTGATCCTCATTGACATTTGTACTACAATGAGGTGCACGATGGTTCAACAATTAGTTGAAACTTACTTCTTACTAAGCAGCTATGTTTGTAGGAGGACTGTGAAAGAGAAACGTGGGGAATAGCTTTGGATGATTGTAACTTGCCAGCATAGTGAAAGAGGGTAAAGGCAGAAAGAAGAAGAATTCTTCTACAGAAGCCACGTTAATTACCTGGTGGTTTAACTAGAATCTTCTCAAATTGACCAAAATTATTAGTAGTTATGAAATTTTATAATAAACACAAGAAAGTCACATCAAACTCTTTGAAGTGTTGACTTAGAGTTCTTTATTTTTGTATGTAGAGGTACATTTCTTGTTTTGGACTTCAGAGATGGGTGACAGTCTCAAACTGAACCATTGCTTCCTTCCACTTGTAAAACTAACAGGTAAAAGAAAGTAAATATTCCCAGATTTGATTAATGGAGGCATCATTGTCCTTGCTTTCAGCCTCCTGAGACCTTCAAGGGGAGTTCCTCATTAGCAGCATCAGATAGAGCAGCTATTTTTGTCCTAAGCTTCACGTTATTCTTGTTCATGTGTGCTTCTTCGAAGGACACGTGCCTGAGCATCTTTAGATTCTCTCAAGTTATCTTTATAATCCACTGCCTTACAATCCATATGGATACCACACACTCTTGGAAGGAAGTGGTAGAGCTAAAATTATTCTGGCAAACATTTGGAAAAATCACTCTTGCTTCAGTGACCACTTGTCTCCAACTTCTTAGGTAAACCAGCTCTATGATAGTGGTCAAGAAATTAAATCAGGGAGAAAAATGTGTGTTGTTATTGCCTTATGCGTATTGCTGCATCGTTTAAAAATACCTTTTGATATATTCATGAATCTTAATATTTTGCTCTGTTTCTGTTTTTCTACCTTTTTACTTCTGTGTGAGTTATCCAAGCTTGGGGACATTTCTGCACGTATGGCCTGCTTGAAATTCAGCATATGACGCTTCGCCTCAAATATCATCTTTTTCTTATTTCAGTTTCTGGTACAATTAGTGGTCTCTCAAATACCAAGATTAAAATATAGCAACCTGCTTTCAACATTCTCTCATATCTCCTCTATCTATATGCCATCAATAGGAATGTTGTCGTGCCTCTCTTCCTTAGCTCTCCATCATCTGTACCTAGATGCCTTTTATAGTTTACACCTTGATACGATTCCTTTCAGGCTTCAGTTACCTGCACAGTGCTACTAGCTTTCATCTCATGTCTTCATCTTCACTTTTCCCCTATTTGAAATCACACATAGTAAGACATTCTGTAGACTTTATCAAATAAGCAAAGCAGTTAAACCATAAAAATCTATTTTTTGTTGTTTTTTAATTCTCAGTAACATGAAGCATGGTTGATGGATACTCATGACTATTGTTTTTGCCTTATCTCCATCAGTTCCCAAGTTTTACTCCAGCCCAGCCCTCACCCCTAAGCCTTAGCACCTTATCCCTGCTGCCCAGTACATGGGACTACCAAAGAGGACCTGGTGGGTGGGTGTCTGTGTCACTCCTTACTTGGTCTTTGAAAAACAAATAAACAAATGAACTAAATTAAAACTTTAGTTGCTTTTGATTTTTAACCTGAGATAAATTGTGAATTTTAAAGTGGTTGTCAAATTTACATAACAAACTATGTACCCCTGCAGCCAATGGGAAGATGGGAATCTCCTCTCAAGAAGAATACCCAGTTCTAAGATGCTCACAACCCTTCCTGCAAAACAACTTGGATGGTTCAGGTAGATTCCAAAACTGTCTCTTCAACTGTGATGCCAAGACTTTCTCTCACTTCCGTTCAACTCCAAACATTCCTTGAACCTGAATCCTACAGGTGACCCAATCTTACCATCTCTGGTCCCACTGCTCCTTCCTTGGACACCGCTTCTATTGTGCCATTGCCTCTTATATAACTACTCGGTTTTCATTGACACACTAAGATCCATTCCAAATCCTAACTCTTTTAGGAATTCTTTTCTCATCATTCCAACTTTTTTCTTCCCTCTGCTATTCTTTCTCTCCTCTAAACCTTCTAACACCTTGTAGAAATTATCTTTCCTTGTTTTATGTTAGGCATTTCTTTCTTAGGCGATAAACTTCTTCAAGGTAAAAACTGTGCTTCATTTACTTTTCCTTTACATTTTCTAAACTTGAATAGTTTCAATAAATATTTGTTAATTTAGATCATTGCTTTGAGTGCTATACTATTATTTTTTGTGATTTTTATATTATATGGAATTTTTGCTTTATACATATTTATAAGAATATCTGTATATGTGCACACATGTCTGTCCATGCTTACATCAGAACTTTGAATACACACACACACACACACACATGCATGCAAAGAACAAAATAAAAATCTATTATTTTATTACACACTATTAATCTAATGTCTTGATGTATTTTTCTAAGTTTTGTCTTTTCCATTTTTTCAAATTATCTTTTTCTTGGTTTATTGGTATTATGTTTTGATTATTTTCCATCATTAAGAATTCTTTGAAAAAGCCAGTTTAATAGTGCTTTAATATTCCGTGTTGTAAATGATCATTCATTCATTTACTTTTTTGGAAGTAAATTTTAATTTGATTTGAGTTTCTCCTCATTAAAAAAATAAATAAATAAACAAAATGTAAATAAAGCAAACATTCTTGTACACAAAGATTTGCTCTACTTCATGATAATTCCCCTATAATTTATTTCTAGGTCCAATATTAGGAGATATAGAGTATGTTTTGAAATTATTTCAGGAATTTTTTTACTACTCAGCATTTCTTCAACAGAATATGGTGGTTCTTGTCTGCCAGACCCTTGCAGCATTGGGTTTTTTATTAAAAAAAGAATCATGACTGGTTTCAATTTCCTGGTGTAAGCAGGAGTGTCCTAAAACATTCTCTTAAAGTCTTCTAATTCTTCTTACAATTTGCTTTTTTCAATTCATCTAGCTGGAGTTCTGCTGCTTAACTTCCCTTTGGCAATTCTGAACATCAGCACTTCTGAATGTGTCTTACTAAAGTAGTTTAAAAGTCAAGTGGGAGACTGAATCCGTAATTGATATACTGGCTGGACTAATAATGGGGTCTTCTGCTGCAGCTTACACAGAGCTTAGATGCAGGTCATTTTCACAGAAAATTATGACTTTTTTATTTTGATTACAAATGGCACAATTATTTGTTTTTCTTGCTGTGTAGTTTTAATAAGAGCCTGACTTAAGAATATTATGAGATGCCATTTTTATAAAGTGGTGGTTTTTGCTTTGGCCTCTCCCCTGCTGTTATTCTTGATTGAAATTTGTACTTTATGGATGGGGAAGAAATGTGAGAATGGTTTTGTGTCATGATCTCCAAGCTGTCTCACCCCTGTGAGTACAAGATACACACCAGTAGCGGTTATTAAGTAAGCCTGTGTCTTCATGTTAAGACTGTAGCTGTGACTTTCTTCAATCTGTTGTCAACTTTTCTCTGACAGAAAAAGTGGATGGGGGAAAATACCCTTACAAAAGGGGGTTGTTTTTGCCTATTCAGTTATCTGATGACTATACATGTTACAAATTAACTTACAGTGTGTTTTTACCTTAGGAAATATGTTTAGCTAGGCCTCTTTTAGGGAGGAATAATGTATATAATATCCCACTTAGTTATTTATATAACTGTTACTTATATTAATATATTAATATAATATTAATATTAATTAATTATTATAATATTAATATAAATATATAATTAATATAATTAAGACTAAGACATTCCCCTTCATATGTAAAGTTGATGCCACTGAGTCAAAAATGCAAGTTGAGGGTTTTATGCAGTTATAGGGATTTATCCATTGTAATGCATCAGCATTGTGTTTGCAAGGTGTGGAGAGTTGTGTTTGCAGCACAGTGAGCACCAAGTGATCAGCTATGGACACAGGAAAACTATAGCAAAATAATGACTTGTCTGGAATTAGAAGCTGAGATTTTGATAGATTAGTCAGTTCTACCCCACAAGTTTCAGAGACCCTGATTACATAGTCACAGAGTACTGTGGTAAGCTTTCTCTTCAAAATTATCCCTTTGATCTATTTGGCAATTCTTTATGTGGCTGGGATGGAGAGACAAGTATAGTTTGCTGACAGAGGACATTTATTTATCTATGAAACCCAAAGTCAAAGGTGTTAATAGATACTTCAATACATATGTTCAAAACCAAGGGGGAAAAATGAAATAACATTGTGTTTTATCTGTGGAATCATATATAACTACTATTTACAAGTGATAATTTTGTGGTGAAAGAAGAATGAGCTTTTCTTAGTGAATTTAAATCAGCCAACTATACTCTTACTTAAGATTTTAAAAACACAATTACAAATTTGCAAATGATGGTTTACATTAATATTACAACACTGATAAGAACATCACAGAATTTTTATTTTTACACAACCTGATGATAATGAAAGTGTAACTCCTTGCTTTTATCTGGATCTATAATTTCATAAACTGGATGGAGCATCCTTGCCCAACATCATGTTGTGTTCTGAGTTACCTGAGAAGATTCCTTCCTATCCTCTTGAGTAGAAGCTGAAAGACCCAGTCCAAGCAATAAATGCTAATGTATAATCACCAAAGTAATGCAATAAATCCCCTGTGTTTTATCAGGTTTGGGATCTTTAGAGTGTTAACTTTCATGAAGCAGGAAGATTTTGCATATAACTTAAGCCAAATATATATATCCACAATATGAATTTATTAGAGGGAGTCCACTTAGTAGTAATATAAGCATATCATTCAGTGACAGCAAAAGGGGAAAGGTAAAGAATATCCTGGCAACTTTCCTGAAGTCTGGCACACTGACTGGTCCTGAGAACAGCTGGTATTCATTCATCTGCAGGGTGGGGATTTGCTACTTCTTGGTTGTTCTTACCAAAACACGGAGAAGGCTTCAGGATGACCAGTTGATTTTTATTTAGGCTGGGTCTCTCCACACAATTTTTTTTAAAAATCTGTCCTTATTCTTTAGCATGCTGTTTATCAATTCTCCATAAACTGATGTCTTTTAATTGATAACTTAAGTTGCTTTATCTCAATTGCCTCCGTTTTTCCATCAGACAGTCATTACAAATGTCAATACATGTAACATCCTGATCAGTCAAAATCATTACAATATCAATAGATCTGAAGACACCCTGTCTTCCATCCATAATTTAAAGAAAATGATTCTTTAATACTGAAGAAGCCTATGCAAGTTTCTGTCATTTGCATTGGGACGGTACTGTCCTCCTCTAAGCTTTCTTTCATGCAGCCACTAAAGGAGAATATCAGGCAACCTCACTGCACTCGGACATCCCAGAGGACACCCTCAGACAAAACTGAAAAATAGCAAAGATAGCACATTTCTATAATGGGGACTGAATTTCATAAAAGGAGAGTGACAGGGCAGATTTATTTCCATTCACAGTGTCATTAGGTCTTGTTGAGTCAAATATTAATGCACATAGGATGGGGGAAATTGTTATTTTTTAATAGAAATATCAAAAATAAGATGCATTTGCCTTTGGGCAGAGCACATTCAGTTGACAGCCCTTTAGAGAAATACATGTTGATATATTTGTATTCATGACAGACACTTTAAACAATAGCTATCATTTTGCCAAAGGTCTTAAAACAGATACTGTAAAGTATGCAGTGCAAGTCTAAGACCATTGATTTTTAAATTGTACCTAAAACTATCTGTATTTGAGCACATATTTGAATTCAGGATTTTACCACTTGGTAAGGCAAATAATTTCAAAGTATACCATATCTCAAAAATTTTACATTCTAGAAAAATTTTACTTATAATTCTACATTTAATGGGAGTTAATGTATTATTGTAATCACTTGTTTTTAAAGATTGATTTATTTTTGCATACAAGCTGGGATGTAGACTAGAGGTGTGGGGGGTGAGAATATTCACCAGAGACAGAGTGGGGAGCAGAACAGGCAGATTGACTGAAATACACTACTGAGAGGAGCAGCAGGTGAGGCAGGAGAGGTCTGCCATGCCATGTAGAAAGCTCCATCGAACTTGTGCTTCAGTGGCTCTGGATAGCTTCACAGTGCTGCGACTTAACCTATTGTGTCACCAGGGAGGCCCCCTTAATCACTTTTTAAATGAGTCATCATGGCAAATCTATGTTTCTTTAAACCCTTTTTAAAATTAGTACACTATTTTCTGAGGAATCATCAGAAAATTTAACTTAGAAAATTTAAATCTGGGATTTACATGTTTTTTGTTTAGAGGTTGCTCACCAAATAGAAAGCTTTGTAAATGCTTATTTTGACATACCATGTGATATATCTTTGAAGACTGACTTGTTTCCTGAAACAAGAATTGACTATTCATTTTTTTAACCGTTAATATTTTTCTATTTTCTCTGACACTAAACTCCTAAGTATTATTTAGACTACTTGTAGGAAATGTGAATCCTGTTGTTTCCCTACATAGCAGAATAATTTTTTTTTTGGTGAAGTTTTGTTTCTACACAGTTCTTTGCTTCATAAGTGCCTTTATGGTATGTCTACCTGGAGAGCATGAGATTATAATGGGCTGTTTGAAGTTAAGAGGATGGTGGTAAAGTGTTCTCCTGTGGGTATACAATTCCAATTTAATCTATTATCTCTGTACCAGGGTCAAGATCCTTTGTTTTAACTCGATTTGCATTCATTTACATATGGCTCATTACTATGAGAGAGGCACAGAAAAGGACATTCCAATTAACTGGTAATTAAATACTTTCCTGGCTGTCTCCTCTCAATTTGGCCGAAAACACTAGTTAGAATGTTTTGGCAAAAGAGACTTTGTTTCCCTTGTGAAAGTAATTGAATGACTTGCCTGGATCTGTCTGTCCACTACAGATGAGACTAAACATATGAAATCAAAACTAGAGTTCCAGTCTTTTCAGTTCCAGAAAATGCAAAGGATGCTGCTGGTGGGAATCAGAGCAGGACTTTGGAACTAGGACAAAAGCAGGGATCTTAAACCAGAAGATGGGTAGGGTATGAACACAAATAGCTAATATAATATTCTAAAAGATAAAGATGAGTTATGCAAATACTATTATATCACCTAGAAAGTATACCCTCAAAAGACATATTTAAGAAAACATAATGTGGTTAGCATGTCAAAACAGATCAATCTTAAAAAACATTTAAGCACATCTGAAGGGAACTGATACTGATGCTACTCATGGAACCTGCAGTGCCTGCTGCCGTAATAATAACCTCTTTTAGAGAGCGTGATACTACATTTGTTGTATGTCTATGAGACAGTATTAAAAACCCTATTATCATAATTCCAGACTTAGAATTTTATGTCATCTAAGTAAAACTTAACTGAAATAAACTGGAAGTACATGCAAAGATACTTAGAGTATTGCTTTGTCTCCACTTGCTAAAGTCATGGCTGACTTTTTTATTATTATTTAGTTCAAAATTTCTGTAATAATTATATTTTGTGTTTATACTCAAAGATTCATAAAAGAATACAATGTTTTTGATTCTAGTATGACTTTAGGGACAGTTATGGTGTGAAGTGCCTCAGTTTAGCACTATATATACTTCGCCATGAAGTGCATTAGTAATTGACACCTGGTGCTTCAAGGAGAAAGCACCAGGATGGTGCTTTCTAATTAACACTGGATGGTGTTAATTAGATGTAAAATATAGAGAAGCCAAAACAAAGGGTCAGATAATGACAAACTTTAAAATCGACCCTTGAAAACTGACCATAGATCTGAGATATCCAGGGGGAGATGGGAGAGGGCTGAGGACAGGGTGAGGAGAAAGCACAATGGACTGTGGAGGAGGAACGAGTGCACTTCTGCAGTGACTACATCTTACAGTTCCAAAGCACTAAGCTGATGACTTCATTAAGAAAAAAAAGAAAGAAAAATGCAGGAAACAAAAGAAAACAAAATCTAAAAGATTTAATTCTGAATGGGTAAGCTACACATGCAGTTTTGGCCTGATCACACTGAGGACTCTTTTAGTACATTTACTATGTTCAGGAACTCTATACAGTCTTATTTGTGACACAGAACCAAAGTCGTAGATTTAATACTCACAGAAGAGTTTTTTTTCTCACATTTTTAACAGTAAATGGTATCCTGATTGCACCAGAAATTGTACTAATTTATGTTGATGTCAAATCTGACATCTATGTTGTAATAGTATTACCTTAACACACAATTTTACATTTTATCAAAATCAGTGAAAGAATTTGAATAATATATTATCATTCCAATTCTCCAATTTTTCTTTCTTGAATAGCTGGAATAACATTTAGGACAGTTTATGTTTGCTGGAAATATATGACCAACTCACCGACATATACTTGATATATAGAAATACATTTACTCCTCTGTAGAGTTCCCGTAGCCAGTGTGTGTACCAGCTATAGTATGTATTGTCAGTGAGGGGTAGGTGAAGGCTTTGCTTTGACCTTGCCGTGTTTGCAATAGGACTCAACTTTTAAGGAAACCCACCTGTTCCATACCAGAGATACTTCCAAATCCAACTACTCCCAGAGAAAAATATTTATTTCAGTATAGGATCAACAGAGGTTTGGAGAGATGCTGAATTCCACTAAAGCCTTGAAAGGCTAAGTTTCCATTAGCTGAAACATTCAAGCAAATTAATCTTTGCATCAAACAGAAAGTGATCCACTCAAGGGAAAAAATGGGAGCAGCAAAAGGTTTTAGATGGTTGAAATTTAATTAATTTTCTTCAGGCTATCTTAGCTGTACTTGCACTAATTGTAAGGCCCTTCTTGTTTCATTGTCTTCAATGAAGAGCCCTGTGACCAGCAGTCAATGATCAGCCAATTGTAAGGTTTTGTTATTTTGATTATTATTTTGTATTATATAGTGTTATTGAGGCCAAATAACTGCCCATTAGGCCACATAATAAAATCTCCTCCATGTTCATTGCCATGTGGGTAAGATAGGGGTTGATGTTTCATAGGGTAGCCCATTGTCAAAGTGTTGTGCTTAATGAGTAATAGCTTTGATTAACCATTAGCATTCTTATTGTTTTTCTCCATATCCAGATAAGGAAATTATGCTCAAAGAAGATATAGTTTAAATAGTAAATATCAGAATTTATGCTATTCACCAAAGACTTTCCTAGCTATGTTCTGAATACATGTGTACACACACACACACACACACATACACACACACACAAACACAAACATATTCAAACTGCTGGCAATAAAAGATGGAATCAGTTATAGTCTCCCTCAGAATTCAATATATGACAAAGGAATCTCTGGGGATGTCAAGTAAAATTTTATTTAATGCAGGAAGTCACTGCTTAAAACCTCGAAATAGCTGGAGGAATCCAAGTTAGGGGAGAACTGTGTCTGGTTTCTTTGTTTCATTATTGTATAATCCATCAAGAAACTACTGTCTCCATCCTCTTACTACTGCTGTCTCATTAGCCAAGAGGCGCCTAGAAAGTGGAAGGTAGAGTCTGACACTGTTGTAAACAATCTCTGCTCCAGCGTTTGCTTAGCAGCTGTCACTACATTAGGAAGGTAACTGCTGTCACATTTAGTCCTTTAAATCTTGCTGAAGTGCATCTCACTGACTCACCTCTAGTGATAAATTCACATGTTTTACCCTTCCATCCCTTGCCATATTGGGTGGGACATGAAGTGGTAGAGAAATACATGCATATAGAACATATAACCTCTGCACTTAAAGATCTCACAGTTTAGTAGTAGAGACAGATAAAGTGACACTTTCAAGGACATATATACTGATGGGTTTACATAGTATGTTGGTGATGGCAAAGAGTGAGACTTCATAGAAAAACAGGGGTGAAAAGTGAGAAAATATTCAAAAAGAGCTTCTTAAGATGAATGGTCAGGAGCTAGTAAGACCAGCTCTTAGGAAAAGGGAGGGGGGCCATCCTAGCAATATGGGAGAGAACAAATTCAGCAAGCTATAAATTAGCACATGAACACTAACAGACACGAAGGGGTTGGAGAGAAGTGACATGGTGCTAAGCAGAGAAGCAGAGGTAATGGGTGTTGGATTTTACTGTGATCAAATTGGCATGTGGAGGGTGAATATGAAAATATGAGACTGCACAGTGGTGAAGCATAAATATTGCAGGATTTAGTGTGTAATTGGAAATGAGAGGATCAGACTTCTGATTTCCAATTTTGTATGTAAGAAGCTTGAAACTTACCTCACCACTCTGTCCTCACAATATGTAAAAACCTGAAACCTGAGTAGATGGAAAAATTAACCACCCTTCTATCCATAAGAGAAATGAAAACATAGGATCAACTTTTACCACTAAAATTGGAAAGATAGGTAAATACTGGGAGTGTCAGCTTTCTAAAAACAGATATTTATGAATTGAAAATCACCTCAACTATAATTGATGAGTTGCTGGAGGCTCATTGAAGACTTGAGAGTTAAAAAGTCTGGTGGTCGTCCAGTCATTGGGGAGTCTTTTCATATTTGTGAGATTTACCTCCAGAAGTTTGACTAGGATCTTACAGTAAATATTTGATAACCTCTTATATTTTCATTAAGAGAAAGAGAAAAAGAATCATTCTGTAGTATGCTAGACCACTTTGTTCTTAGTAAGACATTCCCTCAGGAAAAATTTATTAAGAGGAACTTGCTGGTGTACTATCAAAGCTTAACTGATCTGAGGGTAGGGAATACCCCGCTGTAGCCCTCCAAATGGGAGAAGGGGAATACTCAACACCAGGCTACTTTAACAATCCTGCCTCATCTAAGGGGGAAAAACACACTGAGAAAGCATACGAGTTAGCAGTGTAGAAGCATGAACTCAGTAAAAGACTGAGACCTAATCACAGAATGTTTTTCATCCCCAATACCTTACCACTACATCACTTAAGGACCATTTATAGCAATTTCTTTTACTTGGCACCTCATATCCAGCTATCACAACAAATAAGACATAATTTTGAAAAAGGCAACTTTCCTACACACACACACACACACACACACACACACACACACACACACACACACACAATTTGAAGAGACAGAGTGAGCCTCAGAACCAGAAATGGCTGGAATGTTGGCATTGTGAGACTAGGAGTTTTTAAACAACTATGATTAGTAAGCTAAGGGATGTAATGGATAAACTAGACAGCATGCAAAAACAAATGCACAGGAAGCTGAGAGACAGAAATCCTAAAAAAAGAATCAAACGAAATGCTAGAGATCAAAATGCTATAAAAAAAAATGAAGATTGGATTCAATGGACTAATTAGTAAACTGCCTGTAAAGTGAATCTCTAAATTTGAGAAAACTCCGAAACTGAAAGTCAAAGAAAACAAAGACTGAATCAAAAAACAAACAGAACATAGTGTCCAAGGACTGTGGGGAACTCCAAAAGGTATAACTTACACAAAATGGTAATACAACAAGGAGAGGAAAGCAAGGACAGAAATGAGTGATCACTAGGAGGGAAAGGACAAAATCAAGGATTAGCCCTTATTTTGGACTTGGATATCTGAGAGGACAGAGGTAGTATTTAGAATTTTAACCTAGATCTTTTTTTTTAGTGCAGTCAGTGCTTTTGTTTCTCTTTCACTCTGTCTCAACTATGATTTGGTATTCATCAAGCCATTCTCTAACTAAAGATGTGTCTCAAAAATGCCCTGACATCATTGGGTAAGTTATGCGTGTGTGTGCACATTTATCCTTCAGGATAGAAACGTCAGTTCCATGTGATTCTCAAAGTTTAAAAGCTCGGTGTGAAGACTTCTGGCATAACAATCTGAGAGCCTGTGTTCATTCAATTTTGTTCGCGAGATCAAGTGCTCATTCAAGAGCATATTTTGAAAGCATACTGAGTAGTTCTGTTTTAGTTAGTACAGTTGGTTAAAAATTCTTAAAGATCATCCATGAAACATTAAGCTGTTGTATAAATCATAACAGAATTATTTCCAAATGTTTTGTTGAACTTTGGAGAATGAGACATGCCCCCAGAGTCAAGTTTACAGACTATTGAAAAAGCAAGACAGGAGAATAAATAAAGCCTGGATGGTTCTGGAGACAAGTATTGACTGCAGGACCTAGAGCTTTAGAGTAGGCAGGAGTGGAGACTTGGACCGCCCACACTGAGGGCAAATGGGGCACTGAACCTGAGACCTTGCATTCCTCCAGGGCCCAAGCCCTTAGTAAAGGCTGTGCTAGGAAAACCCTGCGGGCCAGGAAAGCTTTAAGGAAACCTCTGTGTCTCTGCTGTATCCAGGTGGAAAAGTGGTGATCGCTTTAAAGTTGGTATTAATCATGATAATGATAATAGTTTTCCTGGGTAATCTGAGGCCATAATTGTTTCTTATGCATCTGAGATTTGAATACACGCTGCGCAGTCAGAAAAAAAAAAAACCTCACATGGGAAATTATATTAAAGCTAAGCCAGTTTGATAAAACCTAATATGAACTGACACAGCTCTTACCTGGAGGACATTCTGAAGCCAGGTCCTCCAGGAATCGCAGTGATTAATGGTAGTTAAATATTGAGAACACCATGTACAAGACCATGAAGAGAATCAGTAGACAGAAATTCAGGCCCTCAAGATCTCAGAAACACAATACCTACCAATAAAATGGTTATATTATAAAACAATGATATTAATGATGAGATTAAGTGAAGGGAACAAAGATTAAAACAACCTGCAAAATAAAGTCACTTGAGAATCTTATAACCACTGGATGAGCAAAAATTAGAGATTGATAATACCAAATGTGGTGTGTGGAATAGCTGAAGTTTTCTTCATCACTGGGAGAAGGAGGGAAAAATTGGTTCTATAGCTGTTGTCAATTTTGTAAAATTGAGCTATAGAAATTCTGTGAGTTAAAGGTAACACTTTTTGATAATCATCTTGCAAATACACTTAAAAATGCAAAAGTGAAGTCTGCAGGAAAGCAATGCTGATAATGGCAAAATGAACAAAAATGTAAAAATCAATGTACATGAACATGAGGAAAAACTTAATTATGGTGTATTATATAATAAACATGAGAAATCATTTAATTATGATGTGCTGTATAATAAATCACATACTATATAGCAGTGACAATGAACTATAGCTGCACACAATGTATATAAACCTCAAATAAAATGAACCTCAAAAACGTTATGTGACAACAGAAGAATCCATACACCATGAAGATATTTTTTAAGTACTTAAACTGAACAGTATATTTTAGGATGATAGACACACACACACACACACACACACACACACACACACACACAGAAAAATAAAATAATTATAAATAAATATAAATGATACATAAATATAAGATAAATAAAAGTATTTATATACTTGGTATTTTTATAGCATTATAAAGGGGATTATAATAAAAATTTAAAATATTGGGGAATGTGAGAGAATCTAAATACAGTGAATTTCAAGGTTACCAACCGCAATCTATCTTTTAAGCTGAGTGGATAATATGTTCTCTTTATTGTATGTATGATGTCTGTTTCTTTATGAATAAAATGTCATAACTTAAAACACATCTGCATTTCTACCTGATTTATTTCTATTTTTGAAATCACTTACTGATGAATGAAAACTATGTTTATAAAAGAAATAAAACAACATAAGGGAGACACATTATACCTTCGACTACTCTGTTTTTTAAAGTACTCTTGTTTTTTATGTCTTGTCTCAGGGATAGAAATTTTTTTTAAAAAATGCTCTCTTCTGAAAACAAGTGTACAAAACCACTAGTTAATTAGTAATGCTCATTATTGTCTTCAAAAAACCAAAATGACTTAATAAGCTATACCATACTTGTTTTTGACTAGAGATTCTCATTCAAGAATGAGAATGTGTGTCCCCAGTGATTTTAGTTCTTTTTCTTTTCTATTCCAATTCATGCTGTAAGTAGAATTAAACAGAATGGTACTTAGTATGATACTGCTTAAGAGATGCTTAGGGTTGTTTGAAAGAAGAGTTTTGTAGTTCTGTGTGGAATTTTGAACTAGTCGCAGTATCAAGTCATTTATGTAGAATCCACGTCAGACTTGTGTGCACTGTTGCATGTTGCAATTCATTAAGTTTAAGGACGCCCTTCATATGACAGAGCAGGGTTGGGACGCAACTATTCAGTCACCAATAGGAAGAAAGCACTTCTCTGTATCACTTCCTATAAAACTTGTGTAAGGTTTTAAATTTGGTTAACAGGTGAGTAGGGCAGCATGGCTTTATAATAGTCTCATTTTTTCCAGTGGGGTGAGCTCTAGTATTTCATTTTGCTTATGCATATTTCCTTTTTTAATTGTTGAAATAAGAAAAGAAAAATATCTGTAATATTGTTGACAGAATAAGGTAAAGTGAATAAAATGAGTTGCGATATCTGACAGTGCTCACATGGTAGGTAAATACAATGAAATTTAATGAAAATTTTAATTTAAATACCCTTTAATATAAACATAAGTAATTTAAATGAAGCCCTTATATAACATAAAATTCATTACATGACAAATCTAATGTTTTCTGTTTTGCCTTATAATGACTGCTATCAGTTTGAGACTTAACATATGCTGTTCCTGAAAATCCTGAAACTTACTAATAATCTATGCTTGAGGAGGATTTGCTTTATTACATATTGCTTCAGTTTCTGTATGAAAGTTACAATGTTTAATGCAGTAAAATTCTTCCATATCCTTAACGATACAGATAATCTCATTTAAGTTTAGAATAACAAATTTGATACCATATGAGCTCCCCTAACATTCTCAGTATATTAAAGTGTGCTTTGATTTCTTTCCCTCTGTGTTACTCCAGGATAGCTTCCCAGCACGATTTGGAGGAATTCATTTTGTCAACCAGCCATGGTATATCCATGCCCTATATACTGTGATTCGACCTTTCCTAAAGGAGAAGACTAGGAAAAGGGTAAGTGTGTTTTTCTCTGTTTTATAGCCTCTCTTTTCCTAATAATTCACTAAATTATGATACATAATATGTGTATAATATTGGCAATGGTAAAGTGTGCTTATATATTGCACAAAAATATGAAAGTCATTTATAATCTTTAAAGACCTTGTGATTCTCAACAGTGTATTTGTGAAAAAAAATATTTAAAAGCTAGTTCTCTAGCTGCCTACAGATAGGGTAAACAATACATTCAATGTGTATTAAAGCCTCAGTTTTTTTTAAAAAAAACTTTTTATATTGTTTTTGATAAACATAATTTCAATTGAGGATTTGAAAAGACCTTGACTAGACAGAAGTTATAATTTAATATTGCATTGTGATATCTGATATAATTTTGTAGTAATTGTTACAATCAATCATACATTTTAGAAAGAATGCTATGTAGAAAATTTAATATTTCTTTAAGTTGCAAATTACTTTTAAGATTCAGTTTTATGTAACAATGAGGATATTCAAAATGCCACAAAATAAGAATTTTTCTGAGAATAAGATTTATATGAAGTATTTTTCACAGTGCAAGCATATGGCAAATGCTGAACCCATTTATAACTATTATCTATAATATATATTAAAATACATTTAATGCACATAATTTCATTTTATCCTCCCAGTACTCTGAAAAATAGACAGTATTTAAAAGCTGAGGAAATTAAGTCTTAGGATAAAAAAGTAACTTGCTTACTCATTAACACAGCTGTAAAGTTTTAGAGCTAATATATGAATCCAAGTCTTCTAACTCCATATTTAGAGCTGTGCTGTGACCTATTTTCAAATGATTAGTTTCACATTAAAATATACTTCTAAATCTATATAGAAGATGATTGTCAATGTTTCTCAACAAGTGAAAAGGCACTTCAGGTATTTCAGTGCCATAGAAGCCTCTTGTGTGAAAGTCATTGTTAAATATGTGTTTGTGTCAACTTTTAGTGAAGTGAGGGTTTTCTATATATGAATTCATTGAAATTGTTCCAGTAGTTTAGGAGGAAGAGTTAAGTTAAATGTATAATTTTTATATTAGGAATTTTTTCTACTACCAAGAATCAAGTTAATTTACATTTAAGCATTCAGAAAAATGTCTTAAAGGGTCTGTGCTATTGTGATTTATAAATAGAAATACGCTTTTGGTCTTTATTCCTGTAGAATCCTTGAAAGTTGATAAGTGATGAGAGCAACATCGTGTTATGTCAGTCAGGTCAGCTTTGGAAATAATGTCAAGATGGGACTGGTTCCCAGGCGAATTAGCAATGTGACAGCAAGGTTGAAACTCCTGCTCCCTTCCCCAGCTACAGGGAGTGGAGAGCGTTGTGGTTGAGTTCAGTCTCTGCTGCTAATTATTTAATCAGTCATGCCTATATAATAAAACCTGCATAAAACCCAAAAAGAGATGTGGTTTGGAGAGCTTCTGGGTTGGCGAACATGTGGAGATTGGGGAGAATGCCTCACCTGGAAAGGACATGGAAGCTCTTTGCTGTCCTTTTCCCATAACTTGCCTTCTGCATCTTTTCTATCAGGCTATTGCTGAATTATATCTACTACAAATGCTATAAATCAGTTTTCTGAACAACTCATAAAAGTTAAGGAGTAGCTATGAATCTCCTTTGCAAACAAGAAATACCTGGTAATTCATTTTCTTAAATTAAATCTCACTTTGAGTCTTCAGCCACAACTGGAATATCAACCTTAGTTGTTTTGGGAATTCCTTCTTATAATTTCCCCAGTATCTGCAATCTTTGTTGTAGAACAAAGAACTCCTTCATGGCCCCTCTTCATTTCCAAGCCATCTTCATTTTCCAAGCCAGCATTAGTTCTTTGAATTAAGGTCTCCTGCTCCCCAGTTGTCTGGGAAAACAGAGTATTTTTGCTCCAGCTAGAACCCAGTATCTAGGCTTCAGTTCACCACACTGGGGCACCCTTAGGCTAGTTCTCAACTGTGCTCTTGCCACTCTCCAAGAGTTGATAGGAAATGGATTTCCTGTTGGCTGGAGCAAATTTCTACTCCATCAATTTGTCTTCTATTCCTTGCTGATTTTCAAAAGTATTCTACCCCCTCCCCCTTTCCATTCCATGTCACCTACCATAAACTCTTTGATGGCATAGTTTAGGAAAATAAAATAAAAATAAAAGTATTGTTCAAGCTAATTCTTAGAATTATAAGCTATTCTGAGGCATAGAAGCCCATGAGGACCAGGTTTCTTGAATGAAATACAGGAAGAGAGAACACAGAAATAGAGCAAATTTTCAATTAATGATGTTATTGCATAGAGATAAAGAAAAATCCTGGGGGAAAATTTAATTGTTAAGCAATTGTGATGCTTTTTAATTGCCCAATCCTGAGGTATAATCATATATAAGAGTTCTGAAAAATAATCTCTTGTTTTTGGAGACAAGGTATTTTATTTTATGAATTGTGGAAGCAGTATATGTATAGTATAACTAAGTAAATGATACAATTTGTTAAAAGGTGAGTGGTGCTATAAAGAAGCCTGATGTAGGGTAAGGGACACAGTTTTCCAGGTTGGGCAAGATTATCATGATAAAAAAGACTCACCAGAGAAGGCCTTCATGCAAAGGGGTATCTAAGCAAAGAATTTCTGGATGTGGGAGATCAAGTCATGGTAACATCTGAAGACAGAAATCTCCATGCAGACTAAGTATCCACTGCAAATGTTTGGAGATAAATGCTTGCATAGCACATTTCAGTAGAGGGTAATAGATGTATTCAAAGAAGCATTTTATGATGGGCTGTGTAGGATTTACTCTAAGAAAAAAGAGAAGTGTTGGGAATTGTGAGCAGAGTAACCACGGGTAGCCATGGAAATTTCTAGTACAGAAGATGCTGGCAACATTTGAAACATAAGTTATTTAGGACATGATCTTTCACACATTATGTCACTATGATGATGCCAATCTACTTTTATTGATATCACACGCTCCCCATTATAAAGTAGGAACTTAGTGCTTATGGTATTCTTATTTTTACTGATGATAAAGAAAAGCTGTGTGGGTGACAGCTTTTGGGCTTAATAACTTGGATGGTTCTATAGATGATGAGTCTATTATGGGGAGGATCTGTTTTGACAGCTTTCATTATGGACATCATCGGCTTTAAAAACTAACACCAGGATTATGTTTACATCATCATTCACATCATATTCCCAGTTATGAAATAGGAAACCAATAATTTTCTCCAACCTAATAAATTTGCAACCTTCTAGAAAATACTCAAAATCCTTGAGCCTCGGGATTTCATATGAACTACTTACCTCTTTCAGAGTGGATGAAGAACTGAAATGTTTTGAGAGACTTGAGAATCTCTTGCTTTTGCTCTTCCTATCCTCTTACCTCCCTAGGGATGGTATTTATTCTCTTCCCTGTGTTTTCTCTGCCTGTTTTCTTGCATCCATAGATATTTTTGCATGGAAATAATCTGAATAGTCTACACCAACTAATTCATCCCGAGATCCTGCCCTCTGAATTTGGGGGAATGCTACCCCCTTATGACATGGGAACATGGGCCCGAACACTACTAGACCACGAATATGATGATGACAGTGAATACAACGTGGACTCCTACAGCATGCCTGTGAAGGAAGTAGAAAAGGAACTGTCCCCCAAGTCCATGAAGAGGTATGTTGGAGCTACCTGGGAAGTGGATTGAAGTCAGGGTGGGGGCACCCCAAGACAACTTCATGCTTATATTTTCTGAAGTAGACATTTGGAGAGATTTTAAGGCTTTACTTGCCCCGTAATTTGGATGTCTAGGAATTGTGAGTCAAAGAGAATCATTTTAAATAACTCCTACTCAGATGTTATATTAGCTTCACAAATAATCTAACAGGACCCTTAGAAGCCACCAAATCCAGTGGTTTTGGGAACTGTATCTTGAAGGTTCTGGTAGAGTGCCTGAGGTCAAGAAGGTAGGGTGAGAACATGTCCACTATGACGAGAACAACTCTTTATCCAAACAGCATTTTGTTGGATTTTTGTATAACTTTTCTTTTGAAGGTGGGGATCCATGGCAAGTACACACACAAACACACATTCATATTCTTCAAACACTATATTAAAAGCTTCAGTTCATTTTTAAGTATCTCTGCCAAGTTTCTGTTTAAAAGTCTGGACAGTAGAGAGGCAAGACTTTCTCATTTCCCTATAGTGTTGATTTTTTAAAAATCCATTGTACATTTCCCTGCTTTGATTCCCTGCTTTGATTTTCATGGTATTTTTATGCCTGTTTTCTTTCAATCAGTGTGTATCTATTGGCACTTTCCTAGGTGTTTGAGATTCAATGTGGATAAACATGCTTTTAGCCCTAGTCTAGGGGTGATGGAGGGCAGAGAGAGTTGCCAGACACGCACAATTGTATAACTGGCGGAGTTTGAATTCTGTTGCAAATCAAAAGACACTTCCCAACCCAGTGTTCATTTGGAGAAACAGATGAGCCATAGCTCCTGCAGGTGTCTCCCAATCTATCAACGGCACAAGGAAGACCCAGGGCATCTTAGATATTATCCCGAACACTCTCTTGCATCCTTCTTTGATAAGGCTTTATAAGGTCCTTTTGTCATAGATCTGACTCCTATAGTGACACTCCCGTGCTTTGAGTCTGGCCTCTTTTTTGTTGCTGTTGCTGTTGCTATTTTTCTTGGTGTGTATCATGTCTTCCTCTACCCTGGCTGCTTCTTACCTTAGAACAAGGCATCTTACCTTGAGTTCTGGGGTCTCCTAATCAAAAGCGCTCATGAATAGATTCTCAAAGGGTTCGGTTAAATGCTAGAAGTTGTGTTCAAAATTGGGTGTAAGAATGTATATGCATTTCTTGATTTTTTTTAAAACAAATTAGTTAAGTCATTTGCCTAAGAATAACTCCCTTTTAGTAAAAATCATAATCCTGATTGCAATAATTGTTACCATCTGTCATTTACTATGTAGTATCATGAGTTAAATCTTTCTGCTATTTTATGCTATTAATTTATTTAATCTGTTAAACACAAAGTCACATAATCTGTGTGTTGTGAAATGGGGTACCAGTCCATGAGGTACGGAGTCTTTTATGCAGTTGACATAGACCTTATCTACCCTTCTGTGACAGCAGAACAGATTGTCCTCACTTGGGTGCTGAGCTATATAAGGATTTGGAGACGGCTGTCATAGGTGGTCCCTAGTCTTCTTTTTTGCCAGCTAAAAGAGTTTCTATCACCAAAGTTTTCACATGCCTTTCAGCGACTCTGACAACATGCTCATTAGTGTGTTAGAGTGGCCCTCTCCTCTGAGCACATTTGTCTGCATGCCCTTCACAGCCTTACCCACATGCCAGCACCTACACCCCCTTCCCAAACATCCTAACTGCTCTCTTTGACTCTAGCCTTACCCCACTTCCCAACCTCCCCCTTATTATCTACATGGTAATGTAAAATATCTTTTTAAAAAAGGCAAATCAGATTATTTCACTTCTCTACCTTACATTTGTTTAATTCTGTTGATTAAACAAAGAGTAAAATCAATTTTGTATCATGACTGATAAAGTACTATAGGATCTGAGCCTGCCTTCCACTTTCCCTAAGTGTGTTTACCTTTTATTCCTTCTTAAATTTCAGATACAACATCACTCTTAATTCTCCTTCAGCCTCTCCAGCTTGTTTCTAAGAAACTTTATGCTTAGCACTGCTTCCTGAAATGCTCTTTTCCTGCATCTTCAAATGACTGACCCCAATCAAAGGTCACCACCACAAGAGGCTTTTCAGGTTTTCCCTCAATCACCAGGTCTATGAGCATTACCTCCTCCTCATTCTAGTCAGGCTTATCAGTCACTTCCTTTACTTTCTTTGTAACACTTCTCTACCAGTCAAATGACTGATTTTATTTAATTTTATATCTCTTTCCAATTGCAAGCTTCAGGGCACTGTATTGGCTTTGTCTTTCCTGCCCTCCTCTGAATCCCACTGCCTAGCGCAGGCTCTCTAGTGCCCCGAGGGCACCAGTTGAATGAGTGAAGGAGTATCCTGGGAGTGTCCATTTTTGAACAAGTGACATCTGAGGCTCTCACTATTTGCATTTAGCTTCCAGAAATCTGACTGTCCACAAGAAACCTTGTTGGTCCTTTTGATTGCTGTTGTCATCACCACTATTGCTGTCATTTGGCAGCCAAGGCACATTGTGGAATAACTGAACTCCCTAAAACTAGCAAGTCTCTTTATTCATAGAACCATCTACCTTCATAATTCTCTACTTCTGAGTTTAGCTTTTTCCTGAAGCACATTATTTTAATCAGCATCATTTTGGTAGATTTGGCCCAGTCTATCCACCTTTGAAGTCTTTTGGATCCTGATTTTCTTCTCCAATTAATTAGGCCATTTGTCCCCTGCAGCATTGCCTCATGGCAGATTGACCTTCCAACCCCCAGTTTCTTGCTTCAGACACGAATTGATTATGTAACAGACAGCTCCTCTTTGGTGTGCGTGTTGTATCATATGAACCTTTTGTGGTTCTATTTGAAAATTTCTGAAGAATGAGATTAAGAAATCTGTTGAACTTGACTCATCTCTGTGCCAAGGAATGGCAGTTTTCCATCAGGGATAGTAGAAAATGATTCCTCCCTTGCACCTTGACCTCCGTCCTCTTCTATTTTGTTTCATTTTTTAAAATTTAATTTCAATCATTGATTTACAGAGAAAAAAATGTTCCTTCATCAAAGAGCTGTGGATAATTCTTTATTTGGTTGAATTTAACTCAATGTGCAGGAAGAAGACTGTCTCCCTGTGTACATTTGTGGAAGGATAACAGTCATGTAGAGAGTTCCAAAGTTCACTAGGCTGTATCTTCCACCTTCTACCCCCAAACCCAGAGCAGTGTCTTTGACACATAACAGCTGTAGTGAGTAACAATATTAAATTTGTTATGGTAATGTGAGTTTCTGATTTTATTGAATAATATTAAACATCTGTTGTTGCTACATGCCAAACCCTATCTGATGCTTTGTACATATTGACTCCTTTGCTTCTCTAAACAACTAATAAGGTAGTACTATCTCCATCTTACTGATGAGGAGACCAGATACAGAGAAGGTAAGACCCTTTCACATGTCACACAGCTACAAAGTAGCAATGCTAATATGGAAACACAGACAACAGTACTCCATAAGTCATCTCCTTACTGTCACCATTTACTCTATGCCAGATTTTGTGCTGGGATTTATGCATGCATTATTGTATTCGATCCTCACTACATCTATGAGATGTAGGTGTTATTTTTCCCATTTTACAGACAAGGAGCAAAATCTTAAGAAGCTTAGACAGCCTTTCCTTGGTCACAGTACTTATAAATAGCAAAACTAGAATTGAAATATATTTTTTTTGTCCAAAATCTAGACTCTTAAAAGAACACTATGGTGTAGCTTAATATTGTGGATACATAATAAGTAAGTAAATTAATGCTTGATAACTAATTGAAATTATTTTTTCCTGAACAATGAAACCTAAAGGCAGTAGAGAATGTGTGGAGACTGCTGAGATGTATTATGAGTTATTAGATTTTCCCCAATTGCAGCTGAAACAGACTGGTTCATGAACAGGTATGATCCTGTACAAAAAAACTCAATTGTTTTGTGTAAGGGGGAAAAATCTTTACTAAAATAACAGTATTCTTGAAGTAGTTAAATACCAAAAGAAAAAAAAAACCTTAACCAAAATTGTTTCTGCTTATTTTATTAAATAATTGTTTTACATGTTGAGCCAGCACTCATCATCCAACAATTCTGATATCTATAGTGCATGATAAAAGCCAGCTAGAAACTTAATTTCAGATTGATAGTTAATTTCAGATTGATAGTACCCTGAAATTTAACATATCTCATTAAAGTTGCCAAATCTTTTAATAATTTTTATAATTAAAGAACATAAGACTTTGAAAGATTTTTTGTGTGTGATTATTTTAATAAAATATTGTGATATATTTCTATGGTGTACCTTGTGGTGTTTGAAGAATTTCACTTTGGACTTACTAAATACTACTAGGATATAACTCAACGTTTATGTAATAGATTTATGGATATTTTTTCATACATTCTCTGTGAAGGATTGTTTTCTCCATTATCTTCATTTTAAATGTTTAATACTAACTTCTTTCAACATTGGAAGTATAACAGGATAGAAATTAAGACATTAAGATCCTACTATGTAGCAAGCTGTGATACATATTCTGTTTCATGCAAAGAGAGAGACTGACAAAGTCCTTGCTTAAGGAATTTATATTCCAGTGGGTACCAGTTGTTAAGACTTTAGTGTAAGACTTTAAATGAATCTGTCTGTTTTAGCAAGAATTCAGTTTGAAAAACTAATTTTCTTAGCTGAGTCTTACCTAAAAACAATGCTAAAGTTCTAATTACCTAATTACTAAGTGATTTGTGCAATTGTGAACTTTGTTAAATAAATGTGTTTTCTTCATGTACTTTATCCTAAGATAACTATTTATCATTGCATTTAAGGTAATACAAAATCTTTCTTCTCTTTCTCTCTCCCCTTTCCTCTCCTTTTTTCTTCTTCCCTTCCCTCTTCTCTTCTTCCTTCTCCTCTTCCTCTTCCTCTTCCTCTTCCTCCTCCTCTCTCTCTCTCTCTCTCTCTCTCTCTCTCTCTCTCTCTCTGTCTCTCTCTCTCTCTCTCTGTCTTGCTCTCTCTGTCTCTCTCACACTCACACTCAACTTAGTCTCCTTCCTGATGTAGGTGTCTAATACCTATTGTGATAAAATTGTGAAAATGACTTAGGAATTAAAATCTTTCTGTTCTAGTGCTCCTTTGCATACTCTCTTTAGAAACAAATTTACTTTCATTTAAATGAAGGAGTCAATCTATCAATTAATCCTGTAATTATTTTTGCTTTGGTAATTAGTTTAGTTGCTGTTCTTTTTCATTAGCATGTGCAGTTGTGTTTTAGCTTATAGTCTTTCTTTTTGAAAGTTAATGAGGTCTGCTAAGAGGCATATTGCCACAGCATTAGCCAATTGGCTGGAATACAGCAGCAGGGGAAAAATTCATTACTGAGGAGAATTTTAAAAGGGCAGCTGCTTCTTTAATGCTATAGCTATTAAGATGGCAGCTTCCTGCTATAACAGTAGCATGTTTCATTGACTTTCTGTCTTCCCAATTTTATGTTGTTTCCTAATGATGAATTGAGAAATAATTCCCACCTGATATCAAAGGCATATGTAAGCAGTTTTCAAATCATTTGCTTTCCTAATCATAAATAGAATTAGGATACTGCTTAAAGAAGATGAATTTTTCCTTGTTTAAAGTTATAAATCATTTTACAAAACTTTGAAGACTAAGATTGATTTTATTCATATGTTCTGGTGGGAAATATAACAAAACTCACATTCAAATGTTGACTTTCTTCCTGTGATCATTAAAAATAAAAATAATGGTTAAAATTCACATTCATATTGAATCTGTTTCCTAAAGCCCTTTGGGACAGGTATAAAGGTTCCTGTCATTTCTATTTCATTTCTTGTGACAATATTTCACTATAATAATATTTTTCATTTGGACATGTTCTGTTGGAATACATAGGTCCTGACTAGAAATTCTCAATCTCAAAGAAAAGACTTGTTTGATGGTGAAGAGAACTTAAGCTTATTATCTCCTATTTAGAATCCTTTGCTGTTCATTATCCCATTTGAAGGCCAGAGGGGATTGTCTCCTCACTCTGCTGCAAAACACCACTAAGTGTTTCTTTAATGTGCAGCATTCTCAGTTCATAAATTCCTTGATGAAGATCATCCACACCCACAAGAGAAGTAATAGTGGAGAAAAGATAGAGACTGTGATTATTTGGTAATAACTCACTGACACTGGCTTTATCATTTCCAGATCCCAATCAGTAGTGGACCCTACAGTACTAAAACGCATGGATAAAAATGAGGAAGAAAACATGCAACCTTTGCTCTCTCTGGACTGATAACTTCTCCCCATGGATTAGAAATGGAAGGTACTTGTGTTCAGCAACAGGGACAGCACTGTGGAGGAATTACCAGCTGGGTATTTATTCATGTTAATGTAGCATACTATATATAATAAGGCATCAGGCTTTCCCATTAGCCTGAACCATGGGTGCCCTGCTCTGGATTAACAAAAAAGTCAATAATTTATTCTGTAAGTGCCAAGTTCTTTGTAAATACAGTGTCATCTTCATGTCAACTTTGTAAATTTTGGTAGTAACTTAAATTGGAAAAGATTGGCTCAAAAGTTCATGCCAGTGATATGAACTATAAGAAAACACAGAAAAGACACATGAAGAGTCCAAGCTCATTAAATGCAGCCGTTTCCTATGAAGCCATATTTCAGCTATCATAGTGATTGTTTTCTTGTTTTCCTCTGAGACTCTGTCATGTTCAAATGTACTTTTGATGGGCACAGGGAACTAGATGATTCTAGGAAATTATCATGACAAATGTATTTTCTGTCTAGTGACTTTCATTTCACAGAAAATGTGTCTTAGCGACTATCAGACTGTAACTGGCCTTGCATTTTTGAGATGAAGAATGGCAGATGAGCTAGCAAACTGAACACTTGAACTATTTCCTGGTGTTTGATTCCTAGAGTTTTGTGTAAAGATATGTTCCCTTCATTAAGCGGTAGAATTCTGAAAGAGAGCAGATTCTTTTTAAACTGCTGTCTTCACAATGGGAATTCAAGTCCCTATTATATCCTTATCAGAGGTACTTGAAGAGCATTAAAAACAAAAACAAACTCCTTGATCAAAAGGAAAACATGTGAATAGTATTTGACAGCCAAATTTGAACATAAAATTTGCCATTTACAGATTAGGGGCTAATTTCTAATTCTTGTGTACTGGTTGAAATATATATATATGTAGAATATATATATAGAGAGAGTATATATATGTTCACACATATATTTTTACTGAATCCAACTAAATCCTGATGTAACAGGCTTATAAAGTAAATTATACATATTCAGTGGTCATAGAATATTACTTGAGATACTGACTCTGGAAAACCATTTCCATTAAAGTTAATGAAAATGAACTACAGTGAAACAGAACTTCAGTGAACCTATTTAAGGGAATTCCATTTAAATTTGTAATGTAATCGTGACCATACTATTTTAGAGAAATGTATTTTTCCTTCAAAAAAGCAACAGGGCTGAGCATAGCATAGGTAGTGTCAGGTGAGCAAGAGTAGTAGCAGTTTTTCTCAAAATCAGGTTAAATATTCTAGTGATCCTGTATATACACATTTTCTTTTCAGAAACAATTGAAAGAACATGATGACTCCAGGAGACATAATGAAAACAGCTGAGGCATCTGAGATAGCATATTATAATTTAATTCTAGATTTTGGAATCTTTCTACTATTTAAAGGTTTTATTTAATAAAAATTCTACAGTTACAACAAACTTTTAAAGTATTACTTTAAATTTCAAATTCCAATGTGTAAAAGTAAGATGTTATCACCTTTTCAGAGTGATAAATTTTGAGATTGAGAATTTTACAATTAAAATACCGTTTTGAAAGAAATATTAAGGATCTCTTGGAAACCAACAGAAATAAAGGTGTGCAGCAGCCTTTCCATACATTTTAACTAAAATTTCAACAATTTCAGTCATAATTCTATGCCTAAAAATCTTAAAATTAAGACCACTACACCAATCTGGAGTGTACCCATATGTTGTCTAGTGTTGATAAAAATACATAGCTAATGTGAATTAAAGATTCCTTAAAAATGACTGTCGATGACTGTCATGAAAATTTAGAGGTTGAATGAATTGATAAAAAGCTGTAGCAACTCTTATCTTACTTGTTTAACCATTGGTGTCCTTGATTTTTTGATTTTGTTTTTTTGCCTACCTGACATCCATTTGCTAGCCATGGGCTTCATTAGATAATATATAAGCAAGTGTTAGGCAAAATGTGCACTGGAAAATATAGAAACATACTAGTTATAGAAGGGCAGTTAAAAAAAAATACTGGTTCTAGAAGGGCAGTTCTCAGTAATTTTTCGTAATGTGCTTAATTTATTGCTAATTTTCAAAATTCTATCTTCAGATGTCAGCCAGCAGAGTCCATTTCTTTCCCACATCAGTTTGGTTTCATATATAAAAATAACTAGAAAGGCATATTTTATATATACGTGCCTATCTAATTATAAGTACCACTCACTATTTTTGCATTGACATTGCTGTTTTTCTTCAAATGAACAATTGAAAGTTGGCTGGATTGTGTAAAATATTTTTAAATGAATGAAAAAATTGCAACAATGATAGCTTTTGAAATTGTTATCTCTAGTTCCATTATCTAGTAATGTTTTGTAGCTGCTTAGTCAAAGGATATTTGATCTTTGTAAGTTTTTTTTCTCAGCATCAGCTAACTAGCACCATTTAAAAATTCTTTTCCTCATGTGTTTTTTTTTTGTATAATGAAGCTATGTTTTTGTTACATAACTTACTAAATAATTACTCCTTTATTCTTTCAAACTAATTTTTTTGTGATAGTACAGCCCCGCTCTCTCTCTCTCTCTCTCTCTCTCTCTCTCTCTCACACACACACACACACACACACACACACAGCACACATACATGTACACACACTAAAATATTTGCCCTGTTTGCTTCTCTAGTTCGAGAGCCACGCTTTGCTTTTTCAATTATTTAACTTTAAATTTATAGATATCATCAAAGAAATAACATTGGATTTGGAATAGGCCAGTGGTCCATTTACTTCTCTCATCCTGCCTGCTCTACTTTCTATTTCTTATATCTTTTCTTTCTTCCATTGTTTCAGGGGCAGCTGCTTCCAAAGCTGGTTTAAAAATAAATAACTTCTTATATGTTGTCAGTAATATTTGCACACATTTTTGACTGATATTTTAAAAAGAAGAGATTATCATGAAAATATACTCAAAGAAATATGAAGAAGTGCCTCTTTAAAAATGGAATAAAATAGTGAATATGGATTCTACGTGTACTCTCTTCCAAAAAATAAATACATGTACCTGTTTTATAAGGGTATAATGTAGATATCATTTGAAGAAGGTTATTTGAGACTTTGTGCTGGGCATTTCCATACAGTAATAAGTCTTTATTGTATAAGTTCAATTCAATAACCTAAACACATGTTATTGATTACCTGGCTCTATGCTAAAACTATATACACATATTAAATACAGTTTGCAAGCAAGTTTTTGAAGTGGGTATGCATGATTTCTTTTATTTCAATAGTAGTTTGTGTAAGTATAGGTAGGCAGAGGCATTTCTTAAGTCCTTTCATATAAAATGTTTGGTTACTTTGCAATACCAGAAATTCATCCAGTCATAAGCAGAAAAGCTAAGCAGCTAAGTTCTTTAATACTGTTAACTAGGTCATATTGTTAAATTAAACATTTGAAGTTTCTGCAGTGTCCCTGCAGGAACAGATGTCACTCTAATGCATCAAGAAAACGGAGAGTTGTTTTAGACTTCTAGCAACATGTTTATTATACTTCAAAAAAAGAAAACTTAAGAGTCCTACCAGTGTGTCTTCAGGAACAGAGTTCCTTTTTCTACAAGCAACCTAAAGGTTTATGGACATGCCTGTGGTCCTTTAAAGAAGTTACATCAAGAATCCCTGCTGAGCGGCCATGCACACTTCTGTTGTTTATTTAAAGGTCTAACTGATCTAGTTGTTTATAAGATCTGTTTGCTTCATATTGTGTATGTGTTTATATATGATTACTTGAAAATTTGACATCAGTCATGAGAAATGATTTTCAACACACAAAATAGAATGAGCTGTACCATGGGATAGTATTTGAGCTTTCAGATATGGCATCTACATTTTTTATGTCAATAGCTGATAGATACAACTTCCATTTTATATGTGCTATTTAGGTATATACCCTGAAGGATAGTGGTACAGGATATGATTAGGTCGTATAAGAATTGTCAGATCCGGGCCTCCCCGGTGGCGCAGCGGTTAAACGCTGGGCTGTGGAGCTGTTGGCAGCAGCAATGCGAGTTCAACGCCTGGCCAGGGAGAATCCCACATGGCGCGGCAGACCTCTCCTGCCTCGCCCGCTGCTCCCCTCAGCAGTGTATTTCTGATCTGCCTGTTCTTCTCCCCACTCTGTCTCTGGTGAACCCTCTCGCCACCCCATGCCTCTGGCCTGTACCCCAGCTTGTATGTATAAATAAATAAATCTTTAAAAAAAAAAAAAGAATCGTCAGATCCTCTAAAACACATTGGAACAAAAGTCGATTTGCTAAACATCCAGAGAGTATATGTAAAAGTGATTTATTTATCATTTATTTTTAGCTGAAAATAGTTACTATTTGAAAGGAGACAAATGAGTAAAAATACAAAATGAGGGTTGACTTTGAAACATTATTATATCACAAACTTACTGGCTTAGGTAATATAATTTTTTCACAAATTCAAGTTTTTATTTTGTAAACATCCATAGTCTAAGCATACATAATCATACATACACATCTGTGGGATCATATTAAGTTTATTTTGTGTTGTGTGTGAGAATTAATTCACCTGGAATGTAAGAAGAAATATAAAATAGCAACTCTGTGGACGAAAGCTCCAAAATTGTATTTTTTTTTAAAGAAAGTACAAATGATATTTGGAAATATAAAACTACTTAAAAACTAAATAAGAATAGGGCTTAAATATAATAAATATACTTTCATAGTAAGTAGTGGGATTGTTACAATTTAAGAGCTTTTGGGTGTTTGATCAATATTTGAATTAGTTTCAAGTTTCAATACAAATATTTTTGTCCTTGATAACACTGCGTTTATTCTGTCAAAATTACTTTTTTTGTAGTGAATAAGCGAGACTTAAGATGAAAGCTAAAATAAATTTTACAGAACTTTTAAAATTAATCGAACCAATCTCCCAACTATTTTGAAAAATTGGAATGGATTATAATTGGTTTTATTTACAACAGTGATTTAACGCATTGTCTTGTATCTAATCCAGTTTTTAAATTTTCATATGTGTTTAAAATGGAAATAATACTCAAGAAAATGGGCGCATTTTTTTAAAGGTTTATTTTTGCATACAAGCTGGGGTACAGACCAGAGATGTGGGGCGGCGAGAGGGTTCACCAGAGACAGAGTGGGGAGCAGAATAGGCAGATGGAAGGAAGCACACTGCTGAGGGGAGCAGTGTGCGAGGCAGGAGAGGTCTGCCACACCATGTGGGAACCTCCCCAGCTGGGCATAGAACTCGAGTCGCTGCTGCCAACAGCTCCACGGTGCAGTGCCTAACTGCTGCGCCACCTGGGAGGCCCAAGAAACTGGGTGCTTTTGTTTTCAAAAGTATACAGAAGAAGAAATAAGATGCCTAAGAGGAAATTGTAAATGGCATAGCATAATTTTTAGTGAGTGTCCATTTCTGCTGAATGACCATTCATTTTGCATATGGTCAGTGTTGAACTTGGTAGTGCTGAATCTGTTGCATCTGTGAAGTAGACATTTCTGAAAAGCCATCTAAAATAGGACACTAATAATTTCATTTGAGAGAAATAATAATTAGCTATTTAGGTTGGGATACCTGAAATTTTCTGGTATATGTTGTATGTGGCTTAATAGGGAATAAACATTCATTTTATCAAAGTGACACTTTCAATATTCTATAATTTCTAGACAAACTTTGAAAGGGCTGCGTGAATGAAAGTAAACTAATTTTTAAATTGCATATAGTAATGGAAATGATTGGTAAATAAAATAACAAATATTTTCATATTTTTACTGTAAGTTACTCAACTAGACAAGTGACTAAATTGAGAATTTAAATACAAAAAGCATTGCTTTAAGTAAATCCTATTAAAAATAGTCACCATTTAAAATATTATGTAAATAAAAATATTCATTTGAACTGGAGAAAAATAATGCTTATTTAATAAAATACATGAGTTTCCCTCTTTTATCCAAACTGTGGAAGAAACATCATTTAATAAGGGGAACGAGAGCCCCTTTTCTGAACATCACCTTTTAGTGGAGAAAACATACAAAAAAACTGATGAGCAAAGTTTTGTATACTGTTGGGTGATGGCTCTGCACAATGAAGACATACTTGTTTCATTTATGTGACCTCTGCTACTTTGTTTCCTTATCTGTGAAATAGGGTAATAATTGTACTGATAATATGAGTTATATTTTTGGTGTAAACTCTTGATTATCTGGCCCTTCCTATTTATGAAAAAATGCAATATAATCTCCTTATATCCTTTGGGATATCTCCTTTGGGATGTCTTATTAGGGTTCTCTGGTTTCTTCCTTTCTGCTCAGTGCTGCCAGTGGTTGCCAGGGGTTCTGCAGAAGCTTTTATAATCTGCCTTTTGGGGACACCCAGAGGTACCAGCTCCTGCTCAATTTCGTTCAATAAAATAAATTCCACACTGCTTCATTTCTAAAATATAAATGGAAATATAGCTGAAAATAAACACTGATTTTCATCGGAAAAGAAGACAAGAAACAACTAAAGGTAATTTCTGATAGGTTATACTACTTAATCTTTCCATTTGATGCACTATATTCCCTTTACCCACAAGCGGAACCACATGCCGTGGTTTTTGTGGGCAGGAATGGGAATATTCATGTACCACAGTTGGAGGGAGCTCTTACCACTGTGGTTTCACTGTGGGTTCTAATTTACGGAGTATTAAAAGAGTGATTTTCTGTGTTATATGAAAAATAATGACAACATTGCTTTTTATACAGAGGTCATATTATAAAGTTGCTTGAAAAACTCAGCACTGGAAAGTGTCAAAGTATAAGCAGAGGTGAGGACACCATAAATACTGATTATAATTCAGGCAGGAGGAGCGGTGAATAAAAATTTCTCTTCAGATTTAAAGGGGGAAAAACAGCAAATGACTTCTGCCTTAAGGAAACATGGAACTTCTCTACTTCTGTTTATGCAGCAAGTCACTACTGGATGCCATGCTAATTAATGAAGAGAAAAATCAAGTCTCCGTTCACATACTGATTTTTATAAAGGAACATTTCAGGTTATCAACAATTTATTTATTAAATTTATGAAGGAAAAGGCTTAATCTATTATGGTCATAATAAAGTATTTGCTTCTAGAGTCGGAGTATACACATTGGTTGCTAATTTTTGTGCATGGTTTATGAAATCTTTATAAATTTCTTTCCCTCGATGATTATATACAGATGGGTTTAACTTAGGATGCCTTGACTTACAATTTTTCAGCTTCACAATGGTGAGAAAGTGATGCACATTCAGCAGAAACAGTACTTTGAATTTTGAAATTTGATCTCTCCTGGGCTGCCTATGTGCCGTGCAACACTTTCTGGTGTGCTTGGCAGTAGCAGTGAGTTGCTGCTCCGATCAAGCCTCCCATGTTCTCAGCGCATCCAAGGTAGGTCTGGCTAAGCCAAGATGTTCGTAGGTTAGGGGTATTCTATGGGGTTTTGGCTCAAGATCTTTTTCATTCACGATTGATTTCTATAAGCATAATGCCATCTTAAGTCAACGACGATCAGTATTGAAGATTTCAGCCAATCTCTAATAAAAAAGGATTTTCTCACAATTTATTTGTTGAATGGTATTTGAAAGCATTTTTCTACCGTAAATATTTTTAATTATTTTGCAATAGTTATTCTTTAGTCATTTAATGGACATTATAAACCTGATTTAAACAAAATATTCTCATAGCAGTACACAGTACTTTATAATTTAAGGCTTTTATAAAAAACTAGAAATAGGTAAGCATGCATTTTTTAACTTGGAATAGTTATGGAGCTATTTGGTGATTATTCAATATTTTTGATTATGAGAGGCAAACATAATTAACACCTAAATAAATCAGCAACATAAGTTTTCTAATTATCCCCTACCCTTTATTATCACTTACTCCAATCAAAAATTACCTCTTTTCTTACTTTCCTGGAGAATAACGTTACCATTGAAAGATTCTTTAGAAATTAAGTAATCCAAGTTGTTCTTTTTATTTTAGTCTGGTGATATTGTTGCTTTTAATAACTTCTAATTCTTTTTCTATTAAGCTATGTTATCTGCATATGATTCCATTTTATTTCTCCATTCCACAATGTGTGTGGAATCCTCCACCAGTATTCTATTAAGTAAACATGCACTAGCATAGAGGCGCAACACTAGGGGATCCTCAGATTAGAAACATTGTGTATATCCACTTTTCTCAGCTTTTTAGGATCCTAGCAATCAATAGATCTGTGATGAGACCAGACCTGCAAGAAAATAAAACTTTATCAGTCCTATGTCTAAAACAAACAGTGGTCACTCAGTGAGGTCAGCAATGTCGTGTTGTGAAGCATTTGTTCTTAGATTTCAGGAAAAAATCTTTTCTCTCTGCCCTTATCTCATCCCCTTGTAAATATTTTTGATTTGGCTAATGGGAGGGGGAGTGCAATCAAATCTGGTCTTTAGTGGAACTGGGGTACATCTTGGGAGAGAGCTTCCCACAGGTTTATCTCACCATTTTCCCTACTATATTAAACTTATGATGTGCTTCTTTCATAGAACTTACTATAAGAATTTTATGGGCTGCAATATTTAATAGATTGGATTTTCTCAAATCTTAAAATGGAGAAATATGTGGATCTTACTAAATTGGTTAATCTAAGTCTATAATGATATATAATTCACAAGAATGGAGTAAAAAACTATCAGATTTTATCTGAGTTTATCTCAGCATTGCTAATGTTGGGTTTGGAAGTAAAAAGTCGCTTGGAAAGTAATGGGAAGGGTAGTTTTGGAGTTACGTGGCCACTGTTTACTTTTTACTGATGTTTTATGACTTTCAAAATAATATGTGAAAACATTGTATCAAGATCCATAGTGAAAATATAGATGTTACACAGTCATATTTTCTTAATGTAGTAAAAAAGCTGTATTTATGATGCTGTTGTATTCTAAGGTGAGAATGATCTATTTACTTTATCTTTTTACTTACTTTGCCCTGAGGTGTTCCTATCTTTGAGGGTTGGGGAGGCCTGGGTCTACTTTGAAATGGGAAGAAGACATGAGATGGGATGAAAAGATGAATGTATGGAGGATAAGGGAGAGGAGGCAGATTATCTACTTTAAATATAATTTCTTTTTTGGGAAAGATTTATGATTAAAATCAATATACCGCTATAAATTTTATCACTATTTATAATAAATACATATTAAAATTTCAAAATAAATAAAACCATAAAAGTATAAATAGAAAACATAAAAGAATGTCTTTATAATTTTGGAGTAATGACCTTTATGATATAAAATGTCTTAAAAGATGTCTTTTAAAACAAATGCAGCTTATTAAATGAAATTAACAAATTTCTCCATGGGGGGAAAAAATCACAAGCAACGGCAAATGACAGATGAAAAACTGGGGAAAATTTCAATTCATATCACTTAGAGCCAAGGGTTCTAATACATTAAAGGACTTTTAGAAATTAAGAAAAAGAAAATCCAATAGAAAAATGGTTAACTGATAAGAACAGATGGCTAACAGAATATATATATATATATATAGTGACTCTAAAAACTTGGAAAGATGCTAGAGCATTTCCAAAATTTGTATCCAAAGTTTCAAAATAAGCAATAGTTGATAATACACTCTCTGGAGGAGGCTATAGGGTAGCAATTTACATTGATTTTAAGAGGAATGACAATTTGGCAATATCAAAACTACAAAAGAAAGTTTGCTTTAACCCAGTCACTGCATGTCAGACATCTTGTACACGAGAAATACTCTATAGGAAAGACAGCATCATATGCCCAAAATACATATTTCCAAGTATATCCGTAGAATATTGTTTGCAAGAACGACAACAACAAAAAGAACTGAAGGAGACTTAATAATGTTGAAAAATATATGACATGTCCATAGAAAGGATACTGCACAGATGTAATACATCCTGCTATGAAACTCTATGTACTAAGAAAAATCTCTTAAGATATATTGGTCAGAAAAGTAGCAAGACATGGAATATTGTACAAGATATGTATTATCTAAAAGATCAGGAGGGGAATAAAAATAATTATCTGTATTTGTATATAAAGGAATGAAGAATGATATAAAGGGATTAATAATGTTGGTTGTTCATTGGGAGAATTGGAAATTGTGTGAACTGGGACAGGATGGGAAAGTATTTTTCGCTTAGCTTTCTATATTTTTTATTGTATTATTGAAATGTCAAATTAAAAAAACTTAGGAATTTTAATTGTCTTATACCATTTTGACATTGCAAGCAGTTAAATTGTTTCTAGTACATAATATATATATATAATAATAATAACAGAAGTATGGAGACATCTACCTACCACTTAGCCTAAGATATAGATCATTACCCATCACTTTAAACCCTCCTTCACGTCTCCATATGTCGTGTGATTTCCTGCTTGAAGGTAACTATCTCAAATTATATTGACTATTTTCTTACTCCACTTTTGTGTATATCTCTGAAAAATATTGCTTTGTAGACAGTTAATGTAATATTTGATTATCTCTTTGAATAGTTGGCAGAACTCAGTTAAAAATTTCTGGGACTGGTATTTTCCTTATGGAAATATTTAATCTCATATCCTCAGTGATTTGGAAACTATTGTGATTTTCAGTTTCTAATTTGTCCATTGATTATGGTATTTCTTTTCCTAAGAATTTGATAATTTTCAATGAAGTTTTCAATTTTATTTGCATATATTTAATAATAAGCTCTACTGTCTAAAATACATGTACTACCTTTGTATACATCTCCATTTCTACTAAATATATACTTAATATATGTCTTCTTATTAATATTGCCACAGATCTTTACATCCACAGACCTTTACATAGCTAAATTGAAACTATTTATTATTATACTTTTCCTTCCTATTTCGTCTTATTTTTTATTTGCCCCTCTTTGTGATAAATTTCGTGGATTTTGTTTCTTAATTTAAATTCTTAATTTGACTTACAAAGTTAATGTTAAGTCTTATTTTCCAATTTAAAAAATTTTGAAAAGTATGGATTTTCCTTATGGGATAGTTTTTTCCCCAAAATATTTACAGTTTTGCTTTCCACATTTAATCCATGACCCTGATGTTGTGTATAGTAAATTGTGAGATCAAATATTGTCCCTTTAGCCCCCATCAAGCCTTAATCATACTGGTCATACTGACTTCACTCATTGTGTGTTGCAAATACTCCATTCTTGTATAGGATCCCTGCTTTATCTTCTGTGCCTTCAGTAACTACTCACTGTAGGTGAAACAATCAACAAAAGATTATAGATCAATGACTGATTAGATAAACTATCATATATACACATAATGGAATTTTATGTAGATATTTTCTTTATTTATATATTTACTTATTTTATTTATTGAGGTAATGACACTGTATATAATTTAGGGAAATAGGTTCACACCTCCCCAGCTGGATGTTACCACACCACCCCCACAGTCCTAGGCCATATTGGACACCCTCCACCTCCTGTCCCCATCCCCTCTAGTAGCCTCAATTCTGCAGTCATAATTCTAGTTATTTTGGTTCACTTTTGTCAGTTCCTTTGTGCACGGGCATACTATGTGAAGGAAATGTGAGGACGCTAGTCTCTGATGACCTACTCTTCATAACAAGTGAGTTTACTTAAGATACATATGGTCTCCATTGAGAATTGGGACCCTAAAGGGTACTCTTGCATTCTTCTTTCACAAGACAGATCTGTTGAATGAAAAGAAAGACATAACATAAAAAGTATTTGTATGTTTACATATATTCTCCATTAACTTTATAAAATCTCTTACATTGACTCTGTCTGATCTGGTCATATTACTCATTTTTTGAGATGAAATAGTAAACAAAGGTGTTGAACAGGGTTTTAGGAACACTAATAATTGAATCAAAACTTTACTTGGTTGATTATTAACTGTACGACCTCTACCATTTTCTCAAGGGCAGATGGGAACAGGTTTGAAAAGAAAATGAAATATAAATGGAAAGATAAAGAACTATGTAAAATAAATTTGGATTGATTTTTAAATTTTTTCCTGGATGGATGTGATGGAATGAGAAGTGATAAATTACATAGATTGAGTTGTTCTCTCAAAGGCTAGATAAGTGATATTAAGAGTAGATTAGCTGAGAAATGACCTAGAGAGAGAGTCTATGTGGGACACCAAAACATTAACAGAAATTGGAAAAATTTAAATTGTCCTTGCTCCCATGCTGCCTAAGTATTGGATGAGGAACCTTCCTTGTTAGCACAGTATCTCAGTTGGGTACTATTTTTTTCTCCAGTTTGTATGACAGCAGCTATTTGGCAGCCATTCACAGGCAGTTGAAATACTGAAAATAAATAATTCATGATGCCATGCTGTTTATAGGAAATTAATCTGAATTGTAAACCTTTTGCTATATATCCCAAATGATTTCTGAATTGAAAGAAATGCATATAAAAATGCTGCAAAGGACATAGATTTTTTATCTTTTTACACTATAAATCTCGATTTGCCCAATTCAAGTGTTTTTATAAATAAATCTATTTGATATACAATATTTATAAATAGAAAACCTGGATAATTTACAGCAACATTTATAAGCAACAAAATAACTAAAATGATCACAACATTTTAGAATCATTTTAAATGCATAACTGAACAAGCAAGAGAACAAGAAAAACAAGATAAGAAAGTAAAATTATTGAAGTACTTGCATGATACTGGGTAGTATGTTTGTGGAACGGAGGGGAGGGAAGTGAATGATGGAGATTTTATTCTACTACTTCAGTTTCAAAAGTTTAACGTGGAGTAGGGCCCAGGATAGTGATGGTGAATAGGAAATAAGATCTTGCACTGAGCCCCTCCTTTTACTCCTCTAGCCCCGGAGCTATATTCTCATTAAAAGTGTAGATCAACTAATTTTCTAGGGAACCCCATTGTACTCTACTTTAGAAACCTAGGTAACAGTCTAGGTCCTGGTAGAAAAAAATTGTCTTCCCTGAGAATTCATAACTGTAGATTTAGATTTCCCATTACACTTACGTGAGTGGTCTAAAAAGCCACAATCAGAAATAACATTTAGGATTAAATATTAAATGGCTATACTGGAGTGCTTGGCAGAAACAAAAGCATAGCTATTAAGGAAGGACATGCCAAACTGTTGGCACTTTTGGATTGGTTTGATAAAGATTTCTAAGACCTCAAAATAGATCTTGGCATGTTCAAACATCAGCTAATTGCCAGCGTGACTAAAAACACCTTCATCTGCAGGGAGAAATAGATTGTTTCAGGTATTGTATGAATGGGAACTATCCATACATTGTGTTTTACACAGTATTTGTATTATTACTAATAATACCCTAATAATTCTGGCACATTATAAATACTATTTTAGTGCCTAACTACCTAATTTTATATCTGTTAATACTTTTATAAATCACAAACAATAGCAAAGGACAAGAAACACAAACAAAAATTACTACCAGGTTTTAGGTAATCTTTGAGTCAATTAAAATAAGTTATTGTTTGTATCTTTTAAATAATATTTTTGTTTTTTACTACTACCTCTTCTAGGATATGATGTGATTAAAAAAATTGTTTTTGATAAATGAAAAATTGTTCCATTTATCAAATTGTTTTGAGCTAAAAGGGAGGCATGACATAAAGGTTATGCTGAGGAGAATTAAACTAAAAGGGTAGCTAAAAATGATGTTAGTGATTTAAATTTAAAGAACAATGTAAAGAACACTGAATTATTGTGGAAACAGACAATAACTATAGTACACTAATAATATCTACCAGTTTTTGAACCCTCTTGTCCTGCACCTATTTCTATGTTACGCCTTTTAAATACTGGATTCCATTTAATCCTCAAATACACTTCTTAGGATAGGAAATAAAATCAGTCGATGAGGAATTTCTCAGATGAGAAAACTAATTTAGTGGCATCAAATAATCTGCCCAAGGACACAGAGTTCATGTCAGGATCTGAATCCAGTTCTGTCTGATTCATAAACCTAGGTCTTTTAACACTGCAACACAGGGCAGACATCTCTTTTAAGGAATTCAAGATGCCAATGTGAAGTTTCACATTTTAAATCTCCCATGTGCCACCAGGGTTCAGAAGAAAACAAAGCTGAATACTGACTCTGCTTTGCCCCTCATTGTTTGAGTACACCATTTTCCACTCAAGTTAGCTGATGACTCAGCTGTCATCTCCATTCCGCTCTAATTAGTGCAGCAGAGCTCCTAGGAGCTGAAGTTGACCCTCAAGGTAGCAAGCACCTTCAGATCTATCCTCTGGGGACTCCATAATCAGATTTGGGAAGTCTGGAAGGAGGTCAGTCTTTCTATTCAGCAGGAGTGGGCTGAAATTCAGATGTAAATAGAAGAGAAAGTCAGCTGTGGCAGTGGAAAATAACTACGTAGCCCTGGACTGCCGATTTAGCATAAATGCTGCAATGATTCATCTCCGAGTTGATAAACATGTTTTCTAAAGTGAAAGGCAGACAGGATGCAGTTCCCAGGCTTCATTACTGAAAGGATTATAGAGAAAAGTTACTCAGCCCACGCCTCCACTACACTGGAAATGGATTGGTGCTAGGGGCATAGTTTTCCTTTCAATGAGTTATAGGAAAGGGGGAACTCTAGCAGATTATTTACCACAGAATAATTTCAGGTGGGAATTTAGTTTTACTTTTTCATAGCATGACACAGCTCCAGTGTCATATTCAAGTTTCCTACAGTACCAATAGACAAGCAGGAAATGCTTATCGACAGACATGGCCTGCAATGTATTCTCAGTCCTCGAAGGATCACAAAAAGAGCTACTGACTCAGAAAATATGCTGGTCATTGTTCAGGATCTACATGGAGAAAGAAATTAGGCACATAAGTACCAGGTAGACATAGGGAAACTACCACACTTAGTTATTGATGCGAGTTTACTTTATAGGTTACAGTTGCTAGGATAACCCAAGTTCACAACCACTAGCACCTCTAGGCTTTAATGAATTGCTTTATAATTCAGAAAAAAATCTTGTGTTCATAGGTTAACAAACTTACAAAGTCTATTTGAAAGGGAAAACTGGTAATGAGTATTTGAAAGGAGATCAATTATATTTGAAAATAAAGAGCAGAGTATTTTGCAGAAGATCAAAGTGTAGTGTACATGGAGGGACTCTACAGGGGATGATGATTCAGGGAAATTAAACACATTAAAAAACATTTTTAAATGTTTTGTTCCTGGAATTTTTTTACTTTTAGATTTTGAGACGTGAAATTCTATTGCTTATGCATCAGCTAATTGCCTTGTCATTACCCAGCAGTGTCAGATAGACTGAAGGTGAATAATTAAATAAATGCACAATTTAATCTTTGACTATCCAAGTGGTATCATACATTTAGGTATTTGGCTATAGACCTAGGACTTAGAAGTAAGGTCCAGATCAAATAAAATCTGACTTATAGACATGATTTAAAAGGAATAGAAGATATAAACATTTACTCTATGTTGAGAAATTCAAATATACAGATTACCTTAACAGGAGCCCTACAAAATTCCAAAAATTAAAGGTCTGGTAGTAGAGAAGGACTTGGCAATTATCACTCAAAGGGACTGCCTGAAAAACTGAAGGGATACTAGTGCAATGAACATTTAAGGAAGAAAAGAAAAGGAGGCATTTCAAGATCATGAAGTTGTTGATTACTAACTGAATTATGCTGAAAAGTCAAACAAGCTTTCTGGTGAGTTAACTGATTGGGTAATATTGAACTCATGTGTTAAAGCAATGTCTTCAAGTGGTAGGGCCAGAAACCAGACTGGAGTAAACTAAAGAGTGAAATGAAAGTGAAGAAATAAAGAAAAAAAAAAAAGTGGAAAAGCCTTTTAAGAGGTTTATAGTTAGAATCATCTAGGGCTGTGATTTTCTCATTTGGGTGTGATGATAAAGGAAAGGACAAGGCAATTAATAGTATTGGTAACAAAAATTACTGTCTATGGGACTGAAGTTGTATAGGGAAAGACACTAAGAAAGAGTCTGGTAGATTTAGTAATAATGGTAGGGTTAATGGGTGAGTGATCCTTCTCCCAGTCTAATAAGTATTTTTTATTTTTCTGGAGTCTAGGATTTCACTTTAAATTTTGGCTGAAGGGCTTCCCTGGTGACATTAGGGTTAAGTCTCAGTGCTATCGGCCAGGCAGCTTCACCACATGGCGCAGGAGACCTTTTCCTGTGTTGCCCGCTGCTCCCCTCAGCAGTGTATTTCAGTCAGTCTGCCTGTTCTGCTCCCCACAATGTCTCTGGTGAATACCCTCATCCTCTACACCTCCAACCTAGACCCCAGTTTTTATATGCATAAATAAAAATAAGTCTTTAAAAATAAATTTTGACTGAAAATCAATTTTATTTTACATAAAATGAATAAATTTTTGCATGTTGCATTTGATTAAATTTGATTCTTTGCTCATATTGTAACCAGTGGCTGAAGCCAAAGACTGTTTCAGGTGGTACCCCTTAGATGAGGTGCTGGTGAGGATAGATAGCCCCAGGGAAAAGAGAATAAAGTATCTGTGGGGGTGGAGATTCTGATAAGAAATATAAGGGACTGTAGAGCAGCCTGTAGGGTGAATGGAAGTGATCAGGTTTTTTCCGCCCTCCCGCCATTCACATCTATGATTGACACCTGCGGTCTTAGAGTTGTGCCTGATGGCGGACACCTGCAGTGTGGTGTGGGCTTACTTAAGTGGGCGCACCTGAGCCGAGAGACTGAGCATATAAGGGCAACAGCAGCAGAGGATGGGTGGTGGCAGAAGAACATGGGGTAGAGAGCAGGAGAGCATGCCAGGGAACCCAGAAAGAGTGAAGATTCTCCAGGGGATAGGAGGCTGCCAGCCTCCTGGCCCCCAGGCTCCCGGCCTGCTCCACACCTGGTTGCCTCACTGCAAATGGTATAGTGAGGTCATTAAAAGTCTGAAAGGTCACTGAGGACTCCAGGACTCCTCCTTTACCTGTCTGCCCGGATCCATAGAGAACCTGCCCTGTGTCTTGCTGGTGCTACTCAGCCCCTAGGATTGAGTGTTCAGGATTTCAGTATTTTCGGATCCTTGGGACTCTGGGGTCTGTGATTTCTGCCCCCACCGGAAATCTGTTGTGGGCCTCTGAAGAATGTGGAGAGGCCTCCAGCAGTCAACCTCAGAGAGGAAAAGATTGGAGGCTTTGCAAGTAGCTGAGCACCTGAAATTGTTTCCACTTTTGCTGCTGTTACAGCTTGGAAGGGAAGGTGAAGACCAGGAGCCAGACGCCTGACTGAGCTGCGTGAGTGTGGCCGTTTGTCGGGTGGTTGGGCCACTGCAGCTGCTGTTTTGAGTGTCGCTTGTCTGATGCTAAGCTGGGGCATCTTGGGAGCAATGTGAGCATCTCCTGTTGTGTATTCTGTGGTCTTTGTAAGTTGTGTAAGTTGCATAAGTTGCTGCGTGCTCCAGGTTCTTAGTGGCGGGAAGGCACCATCTCAGGAATTTTTTATCTTTAGGACTTGAAAACATAGGACGCTGCTTTGGGTGAGATAAGCAGCCATTTTGGCCTCAGTAACTCTTTGTTTTTCCCTGTTTTTTTTTTTTTATAATATATATTTTTATTGTTATTTATGTCTTTTACATTTTGCATTCCCCTTGGGTAGCCCACCACCAATTCACCCGTGATCCATTTTTTTTTTTAATCCATTATTGTTGTTCTCTGAATCTGAGTAGTCTTAGTAGTCTTGCAATTGTGTGTGTGGGTGAAGAATTCAATGACTGATAAACTACTTGGGCAGTGTCCTTTTGGCCAATTTTAGTGCCCCTTGCTGCCCTGTATCAATAACAATTGAATTTCTTAAAGGGTATTTATAGCCATAAATTAAATGATTTGGCCCATGAGAAATGAGATAAAGACGTGCTTCAGTTATTTAAGTTGGTACTCAATAAATGTTAAGTGAAAAAAATTTTTAGTAATAATATCATTTAAAAAATCTTAACTGTAAATACCCTTTAAAATTTTTTATTTCATCCAAATTATGGGAAAATCACAATACTAATATGTACAAACAAAACAATCTAGATAACTTGCATGTTTACTTTTGACCTGTTTCTCTGAAACAAGATTATTGTAGACTCCTTTGGACTCCTTTGTGAATCTTACTAATTGCTGTGTGATTGATTGTTCTGTGGTTTATATAGCTACATAAAAGCAACGGGCCTGGGGAACCCAAATTACTGCTTCTTTGTGACAAGGTTTCACTTCAATTCAACCCTCAAATACTTATCAGGCATTCATCTAATATGTTATGGGCCTGATCTATTTGCTAGGAGGATAGGAATATGAATAAAAAGCAGATTTTATCCTGGAGGTCTTTACAACTCAGTAAGGAGAACAGGCACAAGGGAATGTAACACAACCTGAAAAGTCTAAGAGTTAGAAAGTGAAAAGAGAGGACTAGTGAGGAAGCAATTTTGTTTTCTGAATAAGACTAGAATTGTGAGTGAAATCAGATTAAAGAGAGCAATGGAAATAAGGTAATGTTTGTGCTGATTCTTGAAGACTGAGAAAATAATTTTCTAGGTAGAGCAGTAAAGAAACACTTTGTAGTTCTATAATAAATCATGGGCAAAGTCATAGCAGCAGGCCTGTGGTGAAACATTTTAGTACTAGTTGCCCAGCAGGGATGGCTGGATGAGGTTTGGGTGAGGGGTGGGGGGCACGGTGGAGGCATACTGGAAAGGTGGAATATTACTAGATTGTGGGGTAAATGGCAGGTAGCAGTGGTTGAGGGAGGCAGGAGAGGCACTGTGGCCCATGTTGCAATGGAAGATGAAAAGCAAGCAGGGGTTTTTAAACTTAAGGTTTGAGTTTTAAATGCAGTAAATCATTTCAATTCATTTATTTCTCCTTTCATTAAATTCTTTTACATTTTTTTTCTTAAAAAATGTGCTTCTCATAAGACGTTTTAATCAGAAGAACACTTATTTGGCTGTACTCTCAAAGTAGAAGACTAAACATGGGGAAATAGAAAATTTGGAAAGTAATTTATATAACCGGGAATTACAATGAATGATGAAAGACCATAGTCCTGTCTTTTGCCTGTTGGGGCTGGCAAATCTGTGCACGAAGAATCAGAGTTGGAACTTAATTTTATCGCTAATAACGTCAAAATTCTTTTACAGAATACAATTCCTTTCATAATTTTATCCCGCTCATCAGACAAATCTCAGTTTTTTCACTTCCTTATATTGATCCTTAACTTGGGTCATTTATGATTAGATATGGGGCCTTGGATTCACGATGATTTCTTCCATCCATATTTCTTCATGTTCTGGTATTATTTAAATTAGCCTTTGTTTTAACTTCAGAATTCCTATTTATCCAAGGTTCAGCTCAGGTAGTCTGCTCTGGTAAGCCTTTTTTTGTAAATTTTGAATTGGTTTAGATTTACCCTTTTGTGCCCCAATATTCTCCGGTATATATCTTGATTTCACCTATTTTCCATTGTATGGAAGTTGCTTAATCTTTTCCTACATGAAACTGCAAGCTTTTGGTACACAGGCATTATGTCCTTATTCTATATTCTTGATGTCACATATTTAGAAAATCCTCATATGTTTGCTAAGCCTAATGAAATGGAGTCGAATATATGAAAGGTGTTAATTGAACTTGAAGCTGAGATTTAAAAAAGATAAAGAACTCCTGTAATCAAAGTCTGTATGATTCTAAACTAGTAGTAAGAGTTCATCCTTTGAGGCTTTTTGAATGTTTGATTCTAAGGTCCAAATCAAATCTCCATGTAGAACATACATTGCTTCATTATGTTCTTTTATGAATCAGCAACATTAACTTTTTGAGGGCAGGGAAAAGATAATTTCTACAAACACACTGCTAAATTCTGAACTACTCTCATCTTTTATTGTTAAGGTAATCACAGTTTTCTTTCTTCATCTTGGCAGAGAAGTTAAACTGGACCAGAAGACAATAGTACAAGAATGGGCCAGTATATCATGAAGTAAATATCAATAACAAAATAGCAATGAATACCAATAAGTCAGCAACACCTAACAAAGTTTACATGTTGGGTTCAGTTGTAGGGAGAAGGTCATCAGTCTCAGTCTACCAATGACCTTTTTTTTGTTTCCAAAATTTAAAAAACAAACAAAAAAACCACCCCAGAATCTTACAAGTTGGGTGTAGGTAGTGTGTGTAGGAAACTAAGATAAATGTCACTGTTATTCCATGTCATTTTTCCCTCCCAAACTTAGCTAAGCAATGGTTATTTTATATAGCAAATGGTGAAATTTTAACAGCAAATAGTTCTTTTTAGTTAATTCACATTGGGAAAGGGATAAATTATAGTTGGTTCAACAGAAACAGAAACAGAGCTTTCTCAACAGAAACATTATGATTGACTTGGATTTAAGGCAGACGGAAGTAACCTGGATTTTGGCTCTTAAATATCCCTCTATATGAACCTGGCTTCCCATCACCAAGTCATATTAATTCTGCCTTTTTTTTTAAAAGATTTATTTATGCATATAAGCTGGGGTACAGGCCAGAGGCGTGGGGCGGCGAGAGGGTTCACCAGAGACAGAGTGGGGAGCAGAACAGGCAGATCGGCAGAAATACACTGCTGAGGGGAGTAGCGGGTGAGGCAGGAGAGGTCTGCCGTGCCATGTGGGAATCTCCCTGGCTGGGTGTTGAACTCATGCCGACAGCTCCACAGCGCAGTGCTTAACCGCTGTGCCACCAGGGAGGCCTAATTCTGCCTTTTTAATGGTTCTCAAGTCCATTCAGTTTACTATATAAGTCCTTCCTCAATCTTAGGAAGATTGTGGATTAGTTTAATAATCTTTTAATTAGTTTCTGTATTTAAACCATTCTTTTAAATCACAAAAATGACCTGTATTTTTTCCCAAATTAAAATCCTTCCAAGGAAGTCTTCTGAAAGTTTTGTGTTAGATACAGTGCGCCATAAAACCTTGCGTGTTGTGGAGCCAGTAGCTCCTGTCCACCTTTCCTCACATATACACAAGGCTTTGCCACTGCCATCCAATACCTAAGCCACAGGGCCTTTGTATAAACTGTTTCTTTCCATTTTTAATGCTCTCTTCATCTGTGTCATAAGAACATATGGGCTTTCTGTTGTTGTGTAACAAACACAAATTTAACAACTCAAAACAACATAGTTTCCAAAGGTTAGGAGACTAAGGGAAGCTTAGCTCATTTGACTTTGTACCTGACAAGGTTGCAATGAAGATAGAAACTCAGGATACGATTTCACCCAAGGCTCAGGGTTCACTTCCAAGCTCATTGGTTATTGGCTCTGTTCAGTTCGTTGTATCCATAGAACTGAGACCCTTAGCTTCTAGAACTTACCCACCTTTTCCTACTACAGGGTTGTCATCATGGCATGCTGAGATGCATGCTATGTATGCATGTATGACCAGTGTAAGTGTCTCAAGTCCCTGAAGTAGAGGCCTTCTCAGAAAGTGCTGATTGGTGTAGGCTGATTGGCCAGAAAAAACTCCCTTAGACTAATTTAGAGTCAACTGATCAAGGTCTTTAATTGTAACTCAAAGATCCCTAACCTTTGACATATGACCAAACTTAAGAGTGTAATATTATATTCATAGACTTCACTCACATCCAAGAGAAGAAGTTTACCAGGGTGTAACTCTTTAGAGACTCTTTTAGAATTTTGCCTACCATACTCTGATGTGTGATTTTTATCTAGGCTAAACTTCCCTGATCCTAAAACTTAACCAAAACTGTAATCAAATCAGGAATCATATGTTCAAATGTATGCAGAGCTTGGCAAGTTTTGTTAATCAACAAAGTGAGAGTAGCAAGTGGTAAAGAATATAGTGTGTTAGACAGACACACTGGCTGTCTAACACCTAAAGAATTTAGGTGTCTGGCCACCTAAAGAATTAAACTCTTCTCAGCTCTAGCCAAACTGAGTCGTAGCTGATTTTCTCAGATCAGCCAGGAATACAAATTTGTGTATGTATATGTGTTTGAGTAGGAAATCTTATGATTTAGAAATGTCACTAATTAATTCAATAATAACACTCTCCAGGCCAGTACTCTGCAGAAAAAAATAAATGTATTTACAGATCTGGTTCAGGTCTCATTCAGTCGTGTATTACCAGTCGTGAGCACTTACCATATGCACATAACAGATTATCGATATATATTTGTGTATCCTCTAAACAAGGTAAATATGAGTTAAAATTTTGACTTACCAATCTTTGACTAACTGCCTAATATTTCTGAGCCTTGATTTAATCATTTATTAAATGGGGTTATTCAGTGTGCGGGCTAAGTAGAATAAGAAATATAAAGTGCTTAATACAGGGGCTGTACATTGTAGACAGTTTCCCTTGCTTATGGTTTATGGATGTTAGTATCATCTATTACCATCTTGCATAGTTCCCATGTTTAGAGTGGTGGGTAAATTTGGTCAAATTCAAATGCAATGTAGAAAACATGTATTTTAGTACAAATACATTGATATACTTATATATAATATATATTCATATATATCTGCATCAACATCTATGTTTAGATCTACATCGATCTATATTTATCTGTATCTATAAATTCGTTCATCAAAAGCTGATGTGTTTTGGGTAAGGGATGAGAAAATTGAAAAGTGTAAATCATGGATCCTTCCATGTCAGGGAGAGTAGGGAGCAGGGAAAGATATTTAGTCATACAAAAGGAGGGCAAATGATATTTTTTATAGTACTGTCTTTTTTGTCTCCCACAAAGAAGTATGGAAAAGGAGTTTCTCCCTATTACCAGTAAATATTTTAAAAGGAAATAAAGCTCAATTTGTTCCTGAGTGTCTTACCCAACGAATGCTAACAGGAAGGGAAATTTCTATTGAGCATGAGTTAAATTTTGGATTTTAATACTATACTTTCTCCAGGAATAGTTATAAATATTATTTATAAGCAGGCAATTATAGATCACTTATAATTAATTATTAAAGGGTGAATTAAATTAAGTATAATATTCCTTAAGACAATAAGTACTTTAGTTAAGCAGATAAACCCACATAAGCAAAGAAAAACAAACCATAGGAAACAGTCCTGCAGAAAGAACATTCCGGTATTTTAGAAACAACCAATGTTTCATTTTTAATGCTTCTATTTTGTCTACAATGAAAGCTATTTTAATGTGTTGTACCTCAGAAGGAGATGAGACCGTGCCTAAGGGAATTTAATCAAATTAGTATTACATTGCTGACCTTTAGTAAATAAGACACCAAATGAATTAAAAATTAGGATGGAAATAGAAAGGTTATACATTGCATATATTCTAAAGTTTCAAATTGTCAAAAATTTTACTTTGTGATTATAAACAAGCACATAAGATTTTATAATCTGAATTGTTTCTCTGTTGGGCATCATTTTGATAAATTATTCCTAAGAGAGAAATACAGCCAAATGAAGCTGAACCATGTAACAAAATTAACAATTTGCATTTGGTAAACTGCATTATTTTAAATGTATTAATGAAATCAAAGTTGATCTCCTCTACTACCTAAAAAAGCAGGTAAAACCTAAAAGTGTGTATTAACTTCAATAATCATCCAATTTTTATTATTATAAAACTTGTGAAATTATTTTACTAATCACCTGATAAGACATTATCTTCATATTCTTTAAAAATATTACGCTGCTGTTTCATATATTTTCAAATTTTAAGTGTAAGTGTAATCAAAACAAATCTGGCTACAAAAGAGAACCAAATAAATTTCTTATTTTTATTTTTCTTAAGGTCATGACAATTCAATTTTTACTCAGTACTGCATGATAACTAGACCATGAAGAATAATTTTTAGTACACAAGAGAGCAGGCTTGTAATGAAGAGATACAGAATTTAACACTGGACCTTATTTTACATAGTAATGTATTTCCAAAATTCTGTACACATGGAATCAGGTAGAAAATGATTTAAACACTTAATTGGCACCTAAACTTTTGCAAGTGAATGATACTGCCCAGGGAATGTTTGTATCTATTCTACTCCAACTGAGATGCCCAAATTTGCCCAATATAAGAGGATGTATTTGCAGTGGCCACTGCTTGACTCACAGTGGAGCTTAGAATATATCTTTGGCTACTCTAAACTATGTGTTATTTTACAATCAAACTCGAGAGGTAAGTCTCTGAAGTTATTATATGTGGGTAAGCTATTTGGCTCTCATTTTCAGTTTGGAAATCTGGCACTGTCTGTTCCACAACCTTTGGATCAGGCTCCACTCTTAACATTTTTTCCGTGTATGCTTTAGATCTTAGAATTTATTGCCTACTCAAGGACTTTACTCCAGCAGTATCTTCTTCTTGCATCATCATCTTTTTCTCTTTACTGGATCATTTGCATTAGCAAATATTTATATGTTATTCTTTTTCCCATCCTTAAAACAAGCAAAAATGCTCTTTGACCTCAATTTCTTTCTAGCTACTACCCAATTGTTTCCCCCTTTTCAGCTGATACATGAATATTAAACAATTCTTTTTATAATTTCAATAATAATTAAAAATATTTATTTTTAACAGAGGTAATATTAGGATATTCCCTCAGTTATTACCACCATAATGTACCCACCACCAACCCATAGTTCACCACCATAGATCATTGGGCTTCCTTCCCTCTTTGTTCTTTCCCCTCTTACCCCTGCTTTCATTCTGTAGTTAGCTATCATAGATTAGTTTTTCTTTATCTGACTATTAATTTAGTTACTTTATATTCCACATATTAGGACACCATCTGGTATTTATCTTTCTCCTTCTGAGTTATTTTACTTAGTATTATCCTTTCAAGGTCTACCCATGTTACCACAAATGACATGAGTCTATCTTTTTTGATTGCTGAGTAGCATTCCATTGTGTATATATATCACATCTTCTTGATATAGTCATCTGTTCTGGGGAACTTAGGTTGTTTCCATAGTTTAGCTGTAGTAAATAGTGCTTCAATAAACATGGGAGTTCAAGATTCTTTTCAAATTAGCGTTTCTGAATTTTTTGGATAGATGTCTGGGAGTGGGATTACTGGGTCGAATGGTAGATACAGGTATAACATTTTGAGATACTTCCATACAGCTTTCCATAAGGGTTGGACCAATTTGCAATACCACCAGCAATGGACAGTTCTTAAAACCATCTTAGATCTCTTTCCTCAGACATTTATATCTTTTCAGATGACTTGTCATCCAAAACTGCTCTTCATCTTTCACCTCTTCTTGAACTTTCTACTTAGTAATTTTCTCATTATCTACTCCAAAACTGAAGAGAGAAACCTGCTAAGGCACACAAAACTCTTCAGCAACTTCTATCATCAGATACCAAATTCACTCAGTCTTACTAGTGTGTGTATATATTAGTAAAATTCTAGATTTGTTGTTATTCTTTCAACACAATAGAGACATCATTCCATTATTGCCTAGGTTCCATTATTTTTATTGAAAGAACATTATAATTCTTGTTTCTCTTTAAAATAATCCACATGCTACTTTGCAGGGGTTTTTTTCCCCTTTGACTTTGGTCTTAAGCAGTTTTACTCTGACTCTTTGCAGTATAGGTTCTTTTGTTTTTCAATATTCTGTCAGTTTTTGAAAAATGTAAGCTAATTACCTTTTTAAAGGTGATTCACCTGCCCTGTATTCTCTAATTTTATGACTCATTGGCATGTGTCGTATATTTTCATGAAATCTTACTATCTCTTAGGAATTTCTCTCTAAATTTTTCATTGCTTCCTCTTCATGCTTCAGTTTGAATATTTTCTGTTGAGTTTTCTGTTTAGTAATTCACAACTAATGAGCTGTTAAACCTATCTCTTAATTTGTTAATTTCTGATTTGCAATTTTTTTCTTTTGAGAATTCCATTGCATATTGTGTGTGTGTGTGTGTGTGTGTGTGTGTGTGTGTGTGTGTGTTTATCCAGGTGAGGCGACTATTTAAATTTCTGAGACTTGTTCTCTTTGCAAATCTCTCATCTCTGCTACCCTGTCTACAGAATTCAGCAGTTCAGCAGGTCCAGAATAGGATCTCAATATTTTTTTTAAAGATTTATTTACTTATGCATACAAGCTAGAGTATAGACCAGAGGCGTGTGGTGGCAAGAGGGTTCACCAGACAGAGTGGGGAGCAGAACAGGCAGATGGAAGGAAACACACTGCTGAGGGGAACAGCGGGCTAGGCAGGAGAGGTCTGCCATGCCAGGAAGGAATCTCCCCTGCTGGGTGTGAAACCTGTATCTCCGCTGCCGACAGCTCCACAGTGCAGCACTTTAATCCACTGTGCCACCAGGGAGGCCCCCAGTGCATGTTTTTTATAGATACCAAGTTTATTATGAAATTTTCTATATTGATCACATCTATTCAAGTTTAAAGTTTCTGATAGGTTATCACTATGGTTCTTATTCTGTTGCCTAGCCTTATTCCTCATTTTCTTAACTTGGTTCCATGAGAAATTGTATTGATTCCCAGTGATCATATATGAATAATTAGCATCTCTGGATAATTCCCAATGATTTATTTTACTTTTTTTTTACATCTTCAAAATGTATTACTTTTTTTATACTTAAACGAAATTTCAAAAAAAAAAATAGAGTATTTAAGTCAGAAAATTAGGGTAAATTACCCTCATCCAATCTTAGATTGAAGTGATTACAAATAGTTTTTGCAAATAGTTGATCTATTTCCAATCTCCCTTGTTCCTATTGTTCATTCTTTCAGGTGATGCTACAGATAGTTCAAGTTTTATCTTTTCCTCTCAAGAAAACTTTGTATTAAAAAATGTTTTAAACAACTTAGAAGAATGATGATAGAAGATGGTTTCAGATAGATAAATTGGGGATTGGTTGTGATGACTATGAATGCCTTCTTTGAAGCAGCAGTAGTGAAAGCAAAGAGTAGTGTTAGCTAAAGAAGCAACGGTTGTACTAAATCCAAAAGTGTTTGTTTATGGTCTCCTGAGGACGAATAAGATTCTTGGATGTTTTGAGCAGAGGAGAAAGGCTCAGAGAAGTTCAGAGGGAAGTCTTAAGTACAGGTCAGAAATGAATATGACAACTTTTATATCCAAAATTGACTATCGCTATGTCTCCCCAAGACACCAAGTAAAGAAAAACTCCTGTGAGTTTCTCTTTCTTTGACTGTCTCAGAAAAACACATATCCCACAATGCATTATTTCAGAAGCAGAGCAGAGATACCTGTGGCCAGTGTAGAGCAAGTGGGGGCTTATTTACAGGTTATCTCTCCTCTAGACATGGACCTATTGTTCTCTTTCATTTCATAGAAGTGCACAGGTGTGTGTGTGTGTGTGTGTGTGTGTGTGTGTGTGTGTGTGTGTGTGTGTGTGTTTTCAGGGTCAAAAGTAAGCTGAATGTATGGAAAATGATAGTACTAATCTTGGTTTTATTAGTTTAAGTATCTATGTTATAGGATTTAAATACTATAAGCATTTCCTAAGAAATAGATACATAAGAATGTATGAAAAGGCTAACATATGTTTTTAGTAATGTCTTTGTTTGAATTGCAGATTCTTTTGGTCAACAAGATTCTTTGTAATAATCCTGGGAGTTACTATTAAACAGTTGACATTTTAAGGGGAATTATCTTGCTTTCTCAATTAGTGACAGTTAAAGAAGCCTGCCCTACTGGGACTAGAAAGAAATATGCCTCAGGTGGAGAGAATTTTTAGAAAGGAGGGGGAAAGTAGCAAAGATAACTTGATCTATTTCACAATGTTGCTTTGGGCTGGCTCTGATAAATTTCTCTTACGGACACACTGTAATTCTTCAAACTTAAACTACAGTTTTATAGCAAAGACCATCATGCCGCTAAAAAGACACCACACCTGTGTTTCCATAGCAGAGATGCAGAGAAGATCCTGTCCTTTCTTCTGTAATAGATCAGAACTTACCTTCCCCAACCCTTTGATTTTTATATTCCTGTGGCTTCTGACAGAGGTATGATTCCCTGGAAAAGAACTATGCTGCCAAGAATTTGTCATATTTTCTCTACATTTTGGATAAGAAAATAGGATAAATATTGAAGTGCTTAAGATTGACACTTGTCTTGAATTAGTAAATACAACCTGTTCTGTAATTGACTAAATATTTCCCTCTTATTTGGTCTTAATATTTTTCTCTAATTTGACTCATTTTTTTGCATGATCTTACCCTAATAATTAAAACATGCATGACTTCTGTAAATTCTTAATATGATAAATCATATATAATATGTAACTAAAGACAATGAAATATATAAAATAAGTAAAATATACGTAAAACGTAATGTCACATTGCCCTTTAAGAAACATTGTGCTAAAATACATTTAAAGTTCTTTGAGTTTTTTCATAATTTAAACTTCTAGAAGATTAAGCTTCAAAAAAAGTGTTGCCTTTCACTGCTATTTGTGGTTATTTAGCTAAAAATCAATTAGTAATTGAAACTGTGTATCTAAACAGTTGGAATTGCTGGCTGTAACCATAACTGATTTTCACCAACACTGTTTTCACCATTTTACTTAGCATTGTGAACACTGTGAGTACCAAACACTTTAAATACTTTAGTAACTTATTACTTGACTGTGGTAGGGTGCTATGGTATAGGTCACATATCATCTACTTTCAAGATTATTAAGATGAAGCCAGAGAATTTTCATAAATTATCTAAAATGACACTGATAATAAAAAGCAGAGCTAAATGTCTAATCTAGATTTCTCTAGAAACCTCATGCTCTTAACTATACTGTCCTTTACACTGCATTATTTAAATGAATTTTAAATAACTCCTTTGTTTTTGTATTTACAAAGGATTGCACAGAAAAAAAATCAAAATAATGTGAATTAATGTGAAAACTTTGTCTTATAACCATAAAAAGGTGAAAGGATATGATTAAAATGTATTAACTAGAATTTTCTTTCTGATTGCTAGAATGAGCTAATTGTCACATTTATTTACTTAGGAAATAAAAGTAGCTGTTACTTTATAAAGTGATATATTTTTTTAACCTGCAAGATTGTCTCTTTCTTCTCTTCAGCACACTAGTTATTTCTATTTAATTTTACCAAGGAAAGCAATTTCATGAATTTAATACCCTATAATTAATGGCGAATGTTTTTCTCAAGGTGCTAATTTCTCATTAATGAACAATTGCTCTGCTTGATTTGCTTAATAAACTGAAATGTATACTTTTAAATTAGTTAAAATACCTGATTGCAGTCCTAGCAGAAGGTCAGGTTTTTAAAACCCACTTTAACAATCTGTCTTTTAAACAACATGTTTGTATCATTTACATGTTGATATAATTATTGATACCTTAATGGTTTGGGTCTACTGAGTTCTTCCTCCCTTTCTGCTATTCCAATGATCCTTTTTCAGTTAATTTTTTTTTTTGAAAACTTTATTTAGCCATGCTTTAAGGATAAGTCTGAAGGCAATAAACTCTTAGTTTCCCTTCAACTCAAAACATCTTGATTCTGCTATCATTTGTGAAAGATAAGCTAGGCAGAGAGGATTTTCAATTGATACTTTGTTGCAATACTTGTAATATAGTATAACACATCCTTCTGACTCCATGGTGAGAAATTCATTGTCATTTAAGTTTGGTATTTTCCAATAGGTGGTTTCTGGTTTCTCTCTGTTTTCAAGAATTTTTCTCTGACCCTAAGTTTTTAGAAGTTTAACTTGGAAGTGTCTTAGCAAGAATTTCTTTGGTTTTAACCTTTTTTTCAGATTTTCTCAGATTCTTAAATCTGCGGGTTTACATGTCTTTGTGAATTTGCGAAGTTTTCAGTCATTTTTTTCCAAGTGCCTTGCAATCCCACTTTTTTCTTCTGACTTTGACATGAATGTTAGATTACCATTTATGGTCTCAAAGGAGTCTGAGGCTGTTGTGTGTGTGGTTTTTTTTTTTGCTTTTTTTTTTTTTTTTTTTAACCCAGTCTGTTTTCTCTCTGCTGTTGGGTACTTCTCTTTTTCTATCTTCTAATTCACTGATTCTTTTGTATCTTCTATTCTGCTGTAATTAATTAAATTTATATTTTGGTTATAATAGTTTTCTGTTATACAAATTCCATTTAGTTTTTTATGTCTGTATTTCTTGGCTGTAGTTTTCTATTTATTTGTTTCAAGTGTTTGTAATTGCTTATTGATATATGGTTGTTATCGCTATTTTAAATTATTTGTCAAAAATTGGAAAACCTGAAGCTGATATGTTAACTTAGAATATGCAGATTATGCCTGGATGAATGAAGAGGTTTAGCTACTACCAGGGTCACAAAAAAATCACCCTTGTGTCCAAGATCCCACTTTTGGGAACTGAAACCATTTGGATGAAGGTGCATTTGGATGAAAACCATTTGGATGAAGGTGCAGTTCAGTACACACACAGAGAGAAGGTAAAGTCACAAGATTTATTATTTACAGATCCCAGATAGGAGGGAGGAAGTGCAGTGAGCTGTGGACAGTGCAGTCCCCCCTCCAAGGGCATGAGTTAGGCGACAGAGAGCAGAGGAGCAAGTACCTACTACAAGTAACGTCAATGGCTTTTTCTGGTCTCAGCTATAAGTGGTTGTTTTAGAAGGTGCCCCAGGAAAAGCAAAGTGAGAACATACTGTGATGGCCGTCCTAACCTCCCAGGGACTTATCTAAATGCCCAAATATGTGTTGTGAGCAGGGTTGCCGTACTGTAAAATGCGAAGGCAGCAAATGAAAATTGCTGTTTTCTCATCCCTCTCTGTCATCTCTATTAGCACTTACATTTTGAAATTCCATTTGAACTCTTCCTGCTTCCTGGTCAGAGGAGTGATTTTTTTTTTAATTGAAATCTGGACTTTTTTCTATAATTTCATAAACTCTCAATCTAGTTTAAACTTTCTATTTTAGTATTCTTACTGACACCACTTTGGCAGGGAAGGGATACACTGTTTATAACATGTATCTTTTATAAATCTTATCATAGAAGTTTGAAATTTTCATGTAATCATATTTGCTAAACTTTTTCTTTTATATTTTATGGTTGTATTTGCATACATTTGTATTTGTTATGGAAGATTTTTTTTTCACCTTCATATTTTCAGTTTCTTTTTTATGACTTGGTACAGTTTAGGGTATTATGAGGTTGAGATGTAAAACATACTACACAAGTCAGTTTTCCCAGTACTATTTATTAAATGGTGAATACGGGGGCCTCCCCAGTGGCGCAGCGGTTAAGCGCTGTGCTGTGGAGCTGTCGGCAGCGGCGACGGGAGTTCGACGCCCGGCCGGGGAGAATCCCACATGGAGCGGCAGACCTCTCCTGCCTCGCCCGCTGCTCTCCTCAGCAGTGTATTTCTGATCTGCCTGTTCTGCTCCCCGCTCTGTCTCTGGTGAACACTCTCGCCGCCCCACGCCTCTGGCCTGTACCCCAACTTGTATGTATAAATAAAAAATAAATCTTTTAAAAAAAAATGGTGAATACGTTTTTTTCTTCAATGTTATCTGTTTTGTATGAACTTTTACATATACGTTGTTATGTTTCCAGATGCCCTATTCAGTTCTTTTAGCTTTTTGTTTTTTACACTATTTTGATATCACACTGTTTTATTGAAAACAACTTTATAATAAATCTTATTATTCATTATGTTGGGTAATCTTTCTTATTCTACTCCCTTGAAATTGCCTTGGATATTCTTAGGAATTTCTTTCATGAGAATTTTAGAATTATTTGTAAAATTCCAGGGAAATAAAAACATGCTTGAGTGATGAATTTGAGGATAACTGACATCTTAATACTATGCTATTTATTTCTATTATTAGATTTGTATTATTTCTGTCAATAAAATTGGTGACATTTTCTAAAAGCCTTTCTTGACTTTTGTTAAGATTAACTCATAGGTACCTTTGGTTTTGTTTCAGTTGTGAACTGAACATAGTATTTTTTAAATAACTTTTAAAAATTATATAAAGCATTAATGTTTTATATGCCAAGTCTAACTAGGAACATAGATAAAACTGATAGTTCTTACAGTTTTTATATATAGTTCTTGGGTTTTCTGAGTAGATGATTGTATCATTTATGAAAATTTGTTTTAAAATTTCACATCCATTTGTCTTTATTTCCCTTTATTGCTTTAGCAAATTTCTCTAGTTTCATGTGACTAAGAAATGAAGAATTCAGTCATCCCTTTTGTTGTTATCCCTCTGTAAGGGTGTTCTCACTTTCCAGTAAGGGTCATGCTTATTCAATGTGCTTATTCTTTTTTTTTTTTTTAAAGATTTATTTTTTATTTATACATACAAGTTGGGGTACAAGTCAGAGGCGTGGGGCGGCGAGAGGGTTCACCAGAGGCAGAGCGGGGAGCAGAACAGGCAGATCAGAAATACACTGCTGAGGGGAGCAGCGGGCAAGGCAGGAGAGGTCTGCCGTGCCATGTGGGATTCTCCCCGGCCGGGTGTCGAACTCGCGTCGCCACTGCCAACAGCTCCACAGCGCAGCGCTTAACCACTGCGCCACCGGGGAGGCCCTCAATGTGCTTATTCTTTTGTAGGTACTTTTTCTTATTTTCAATGAGTCATTTTAAGAAAATAATGGTATTGAATTTTATTTCAATTTACTGCTTTTCCCCCCCTACTATTGAAATAATCATTTGGATCTCCTTTTCTGTATGTGTTGATATGTTGTATTTGATTACATAATAGATTTTAAAACAGGAACATGCAAGCTAAATTGTTTTGTTGTTGATGGTGGTGCTATGAGTGTGTGTGTGTGTGTGTGTGTGTGTGTGTGTGTTTTAATTTGGTTCTTCAATTGCTCTGTAAGGATGTCTGTTGCTTTGCTTGTTCCCTAATACGAAGCCTTATTTCCTTTTGTGTCTGCTTTGTTTTATACTAAACCCCCCTTTTCAGCATTTGCATAAATTATCAGCTGTACTGTATTATTTTTCTCCATAAAGACCCCCCCCACCACCACCTTTACTGCTAATTGTGGGCATTAGCGATCTGGAACCACCATCATCAGATTTCAGGACTTGAGCTTATCTGAGCAGCATAGCTGACTCAAAGCTGAACTGTGGTCCCTGAGAGGTTTGCTAGCTTCCAGCTAATTTTTAATTCTGGATGCAGTCTTGAAATTTTAAACTAGTCTCTAAGTTCTTTAAAAAGTATTAATTTATAAAAAAAATTTCCTTTAGAGTCAATGAAGCTCATGATTAATATTTTTGTTTCTTTCCCTTTTTGTAATTTTGTACCTTTAATACTTCCCTTTCCTTTACAAAGCATAACTTTTGATCTCAGGAAAAAAGAGAAAATGTTTTTACAATGACTTGTAAATAGTTTGGAAATGTCAGTATGCAATTAATTGGAATGATCATATGTATCCTTTCAAGTGTCAAATTAATATGGATAGGAGAAACATTACTGCAATTGGAAAGAGAAACTTTAAAAGCTTAAACACTCATAGATGCTGCAAAATTTGCCTTTTGATGCTATTATGGAGCAAATCATTGAACTACTCATATCTAGTAGTAAAGGTTACTTAGAACAATGTTTTCAAACTTTATTATCCAATACAGAGCCTCCTTTTTTTTTTTTTTTAAAGATTCATTTATTTATGCATGTAAGAGCTGGAGTGCAGGCCAGAGGTGTAGCCTGGTGAGAGGGTTCACCAGATACAGAGTGGGGAGCAAAACCGGCAGATCAACTGAAGTACACTGCTGAGGGGAGCAGCGGGCAAGGCAGGAAAGGTCTGCTGCACCATGTGGGAATCTCCCTGACCAGGTATGGAACTTGTGCTGAAGTGGCTCTGGATAGCTTCATAGTGCCGTACTTACTTAACCTGTTGCACCACCAGGGAGGCCCTCATACAGAACCTCTTGCATCTTACATGTTGTTTTTATAGAGAAGTTTTTATATACTTTCATTTGACAGAATTTTATTATAATTATTAAATGTTGATGTTAACAGTCAAATTACATTTATTAACCTTTGGACTGACTTCTTTGCTCACCATTGCTGTTACACACAATATACCTTTTTCTAGATTAATTTTCCTTGCTGGGATTAATCTCTTTGGTAAGAACTTTTAGATAGTAAACCCAAAAATTATTGACATGCAATTTTCTTTATTTCTTTAAATTGATAGAATACTGAAGTGACAGTCACTTTGCTTCACTACTTTGAGCTAATATTTCAGTCTGCTGTCTTTATTTGCTGATTAGAAGTCTCAGTAACTATTCTCCCTTTATAATTTATCAGTGTGTCTTATGTAATTATTTCTGGTAGCTCTTAAGATGTTTTCTTTTTATTTGTAGTTCATGCTATGTATGTATCTTGAATTGAAAGCATTTGTTTTTGTGTGATAGTGTGTGAATTTTAATTAATGCTGGAAGGTTCTCATCTGTATTTTTGTATGCAATGACATCACTGCATTCTTTCTGTTCTTACCAGAACAGTACAATTAAATTTCCATGTTTATTAATTGATTTTCCCATAATTTTAGCTCTTCTCTTTTCTAATCTGTTTTAATCTTTCAGTCTACTTTTTAAGGTGTCGCTGTTTACTTTAATAAAAATGTATACTTTAATATTTAGAATTTCAGATTTTTAATTCTAAAATGCATATTTTTGTTTTAAATATTTTTCCAGTCTGTTATAGCTTAAGTGAATTTTGCCATAGGTTTTAGACCCATAGTTTGTTTTATTGTTTTTGAATTTCCTTATATGCTGAAAAATTTTTGTTCATGAATTGGTGTAACCAGAGTTTTTTCAATTGTGTGCTATATTGTGGAAATCTCACATTAGGTGACCCTCGTGGACTTATGAGTTCAAAAATAGTTTTATGCTAGTTTATCTGTTTAGTTTGCATATTTTGTGTTAAATTCATATTTGGATTCACTTTGATTTTTTTTAGGCCTGGGTGGAAGACATTTTATCAATGCTTTTTATCTAAGGCAGTGCTTCTCAATTATTTTGAATAAATGATTTATCATTTCCTACCTCATAATGGACCGCAAACTTTAATCATTACCTCTGTGCTAGTGTTAAAGCCTATAATATTTATCACGTCTAATGACTACATGTGCACAGACTGCTGTCTACTATTGTTTTCCTCTCTATTTCAGCATCTGGTGATATTTCTTTTTGCTATAGACCTAGATTACTTACAGATAAATAATGCTTAATTTTATTTGTTAATTTGTCTATATATGTACTTTTAGTAGGAATTGGTGAGTTGGATGGAAGTGTTCACTTTTTAAGGAACCGAATTATTTTGCTTATTTATTCATCAGCTTTTTAAAAACATATTTTATGATAGATCCTGAAACTAAAGAAAATTTCCTAGTCTGGAAATGTAGGTGCACCACAATGTAGATGCTATAAAAAAAGATAACAGAGGTTTCTTCTACACAGCAGGGTTGCGTGAGTCACAGTTCAAGGTATGGCGGGACATAGTTTCTAAAATAAGTAAACCAATTAAATTTTGAATTAGGAATAGTGATAACATTTTCCAGAGGCTAGAGAAGTATGAAAAGGTTTGACATAGAAACTGATAGCATTCCTTTTTGAGTGTGTTGCATTTGAGACTTTTGGTATATTTTAACGTTACTTACTTTATTGTATTCTTTATTTAGGTGATGTTGGCTTATAACAGTCTGACTCAGAGGGACATGGTTTGCCCTTCTTCAGCACCCATAGTCCTTCACCATAGTTCCTTGCAGCCACTTCCCCCTTTGTTCCTCACCATCAGCCTACCTCTCCAGTAGCCTAAATTCTGTCGTCAGATTTGTTGGATTTATTTGATTTAGTTTTGTTGTTTCTAGACTCATGCTTAACTTTATTTTTTCTTAATGATAATAATATATGTATACATTATAAAGTTTTATCTGAAAGAATATGAACAGAAGTTAGAACCCATGAACAGAACCACAAATAACCATTCTGAATATTGCATTAATTTTCTTGTTCTTTATGACCATATATTTAGTTTCTGAATGCTGACCCTCATAGGAATGGATGATCAGATATTTCCCCTTATATTTTACAGCCAATCAGTCCTGGGACTTACCCATCAAGATTCTGGTCTGATAGATCTGGTGGTAGGCCTTGAGAGGCTGTTTATACATCTCTATAGGTGAGCATGATGTATAACTAGTTGAGCCATAACTTCCCTAAGGAGTGTGTGATTCAAATATAGTTTTAAAAACACATTACATAACTTTATAGCAGCAATTTTATCTTAATGGATTTCTTGGATCAATGGGATATAGTCGTTCAATCAATATCCATATGCTACATCTGTATGGCAAAGCCCTGAGGGTTCAGAGGTAGAAAATGCAAACAATGCTCATTGTTTTCAAGTAGCTTATGCACACACATAGGACATATTGTGATAAAGACTATGATGAAAATGCATAGTGTTGTGCATAGGTTAGCAAATAAGACTTTGGTGGATGGGTCAGAAAGCATTTATTGGTAAATCTACTTGTAGGAATAATGTCCATTGCCCTTTTAGTTTCTTCCTCTCTTGAGATTTTGACTCGCAATATGGTTCTTAGTGTTTAAATGGACATTCTAGTCCATTATAGATGGTGATAATATGAGAGAAGTAAATAAAAGGGAATGAATAACAAACTAGAGGCTAAATTGATCTACATAGTCGAGTGTGGAAAAGCAGTAAAGTGAAGGAGTGATCCATGTACATGGTAGTAATAAAAATGTAAAGATCTGGAGAGTAGCTTCAGTCTGTGAAGAAAATACAAAAGGACATTTGTGTTATGTACTTAAATGTACTTTAATAATTTTGAGTTATATGAATAAGTCAACTCCTTTAAGTTAGATTTCCTTGTTTGAATATGCATCTAAAAGTGTTTCATTCTTAGATACAAAGATACGCAGGCCTCTGACTCAAAAAAGCAATGTTTTTTGGGGGTATATATTTGAAGGGACTTCTCTGGAATGTTATAACTAACATAGTCTACCTCTTATTAAAATAATTTTTCCTGCTAAGATTACATTTTCATTGATGGCCTGATGTGGGAGCAATGTGCAATGGCACAGATTAATCAACCTTGACCCATGGTGGCCAGAAAATTGTTATTTCTAGGAAAATGCACTGTTCAGGGCTGGATGTAATATCAGGAAGGTCAAATCTATGCAGCCCTGTATAAATTTGCTAAATTGAATAAGAACCAGAATACTTGCTTCTACATGAGCTAAAAAATAATTCAGCCCTATCTGCATTCAGCCTGCTCCCCAATATTGACACTCCTTCCAATACTGTAGTCTTTTATGCGCAGAGAGAAGAAACTTACGTCTTATTTGTTTAGTTGATTTTAGATTTTCACTCAGATTTACAGGTCAACACCAAATTTAGGGATTTGGTTCTGCTGTAACTAGCTATTATCAATATCCCAGTGTAATAAGTGACTCATGTATCAGGGTTTTGAACTGAGCTTAGGGCATATTAGATTGATGGTGTAGGATGGATACCCTTAGACTCAGAGAGATCTATATTTATGTGTGAATTTGCAAGTAAGTATCTGCCTTCCAGATTATTTGAACTAGTGCCAACTAGGTAACATCAATAACTGCCTGTTTTGGAATAAATAAGCAGTAAGCTAGTCAATAACTGATTTGGGTTTTAAATCCCTTATCATAATCAGTGTCCAAGGGACCATGCTCTGTTTCAATAGGCCAACTTCTGAGGGACAGAAGAGACTTAAAGATTCATAAGCAGTTCAGTAAAAAGTAAAGCTTTACATATTTCAGTCAACAAATAACACTGGTCAACAAATTTTTGCAAATAAAGTTATTTTTGAAATAGTCATTTCCTATCAATTTGTATGTGCTCAACACGAATCTGACAGTCAAATTCTAATTCTGGCTCTACTTTATTTTTGTAATCTGCAATCGATGTTTACATCACAAAATGCATGCCAATAGTAATAGGCCTACAGTTAATACCTTTGAAAAATCAAGTCATAGACTACTTCTTAGATTTCTTCACTTGTCTCTTATACGGCTGTTCAGGAATAGAATAGATGGAAGACTGTTTCCATTGTGCAAAAGCACAGCCTTAAAACTAGGTTTTGAAGAGTCTAGAAATAGTCTCCATTTTTGTGGGTCATGAGTGATTTCTAAGCCCTCAATATTGGAACAGAATGCCAGAGTACTTTTCTTTCTGAAGAAAGGCTCCATCTGCTGGTGGCACTTTTGATAGAAAGTAATTGTGACATCTTCTAGAAGATTCCATTGTTGGAGTCTTGATCCTAGCAATTCTGCCTTATTCTTGGATAAGTCCAAATCATGAACCAGGTCATTTAGTTCTTCCTGTGTTAACCTGTGTGGTGTTGATGATGCACCATAGTGAAAATCTGGATCACTGCATGCTGACAGAACAGGAGAAGAACAGGTCAGCTCACCCTTGTCCTCATCAGATGAATGAAGAGGATATTCTGCTGGAGGTTCTGGAATAGGAAGTCCCTCACCATGTGGAACTGGTTTCAGTGCAGAAGGAATGTTTGGGTAGACTCTTCTCGACTTCTTTTGCTTCGTTATTCCACTGGAAAGAGGAGGAACCAAGCAGTAGTAACAGTCTTTTTATGTAGTTGCTTGGCTCTCTCCACACCATGGGGACTGCAAACGGCATTGATGGTCTCTTTTGCCATTTAACCACTGTGAAAGCTGTGTTGTCCATGTAGCACAGCAAATATGCGGGGCCCAATGTGGGTCTGCTAGAATCCAAAAACTGCTTAAGTTACCATTCTGGCTATGCAGTTCAGCCTTACCAATACAGAGCCCAGTTAGGCCAAGCCAATCAATCAACCACTGACACCACAAAGGTGCCTCTTAAATGAGAGCAGGATGCTTAAATCTCCTAGGACATGAGTATGCATTATGAGGCCTGATCAGGAAAGCCTGGGAAGTCGTTGACTAATGTATAGCTCTACGTCCCAGAGAGGTTCAGCAAAATGCATTGTTTGACAAGACTGGCACCTAATGTGAAGGCCATGTTATCAACTTCAACATGTGTACCATAAACTATGGGCCATAAAACTGGGCTATAAATTCAACTTGGATTCAGACTCCTCTCTCTGAAAGTTTAGATAAACATACATTCTTCTTCCTAATTGTTTTCCCCTTATCCTCCTACCCTGAGAACCTGATTCTGTAAAAAAAAAAAAAAAAACACTAAATAAAAAGGCCAGGTTCTACCTTCTCGGCAGCATCCTGCCATAACAGTTTGCTCCATGACTCCCGTGTTATCAGTGTGGTGTTGCCTGACACAACAAGTGGGTGCCCAAATAGGGATGCCACACCCCACTTCTCAAAGCCCGGAGAAGGGAATTGGACATCCTCTCAAGCCTGAGCTAAGGCTTCACAGGCCCAGAGTCTGCGACGAAGCGGTAAGAAGGTATTTTCAGTTGTGTCTTTTCTATCTTCTTTTTCTTCCCAATCAGCCTGCTAATAGGTCCACAGACCCATAGTCTGTGATGATAATCAGCCTGGTAAAAGGCCCACAGACCCAGAGTCTGTGATGTTTTCAGTTAAATCTTTCCTATCTTCCTTTTTTACCACATCAGCCTGGTAAAAGGCCCATGGACCCAGAGTCTGTGATATTTTCACTTGAATATCTCCTATCTTCCTTTTCTTCCAAATCAGCCTGGTAATAGGCTCTACAGACCTAGAGGCTGTGACATAGCAGTGAAAAGTTGTTTTCAGTTGTAACTATTTTTTCCTTAAAGACATGGGTAATAAGCTCACCCTCTTGCAGAACAATTATAAAAAACAACTTAGAGCTCTTCTACTAACCCAGGGAATATGATGTAGCTGATAAAGAGCTCACTCAGTCTTTAAAGGTGATTAAAACCTATTGTCACAAAATCCCTCAAGAAGGAATGTTAAATTTAAAATTTTGGAAAAATCTAGGAAGACACCTACAGAGAGATTTAGAGACAAAGCTTATGTCTCATTTTAAATTATGGAACGTATATAAATTGGCTATTCAGTCACTACATAAGGAAGTTTCTATGAAGCTGAAAGAGTCATGTTGTAACTCAGCCAGTGCCCATCCTCCCCCTCCTCCTGGCCCGCCACCACGGTATGAGTGCAGCCTGAGACCCAAAAGCAAAGCTATTGCCTCTAGCAGATTTTTAGCCACTCACATAGAAATGTTTCATTAAAATAAAAACAGAAAAAATGCTTCAAAATATTCCAGTTAGTTATTTGAGGAGGAGGCCAAGGTGCCCAACCCTAGTTTTGCCAGTTGCTATTTAAAAAATATATAATTTTTATATATATTATCTATACTGGGCATATATAATTTTATATATATTACGTCTATACTGGGCATATAATTTTTATACATATACGTCTATACTGGGCATATATAATTTTTATATATATTATGTCTATACTGGGCATATGTAATTTTTATATATATTACGTCTATACTGGGCATATGTAATTTTTATATATATTACGTCTATACTGGGCATATGTAATTTTTATATATATTACGTCTATACTGGGCATATGTAATTTTTATATATATTACGTCTATACTGGGCATATGTAATTTTTATATATATTATATATATACTAGGCATATATAATTTTATATATATTATGTGTATATATAAATGGTAAAGTTTCTTTACAAAATTTGTTAGTTATAAAAAATGGGTATAATATGACTTCATGGGACTAAAAGGTTCTTATAAAAATCATACCAATCACTGTAGCTGGCTGCGGGAGCCAGTCTCAGTAAGCAGCTGCCTGGATCTTTTCTCCATTACTGAGATTATTGGTGTGTCTCTGCTGCCTTCAGTTGCAGGGGATTTGAATCCTTTTGTCCACCTTAATATACTTCTCTGGTAGGCTCTATAGGTAAAAAATTCTATTTCCCTGAGTTTTACCATATAATGCTTATCGGTTGAGTAAAAACTTTTAAATTGCTTATTATGCCTGCAAAAAGTTAAGTTCTTATAAAAAATTAATTTAACCTGATGAAAATTATAAAGTAAAAATACAACTTTCCAAATCTTATATTTCTGATAAAAATCTAAAAAATGGGCAAACTGCAAAATAAGGTCTCAATCTATCTTCCCTATCTTCACTACACATGGTTCATAAAAAAACATTCTTTTGTCTTAAAAATGTGCTTGGTCTCAGTAAGTTAAAACAAAAACAAAGTAGAGTCAAAGGGTCATACTTTAGTAAACATTCTCAGTGTCTTAATAAAAATTGGTAAAATAATGCTTAAAATTGTGTGCACATGGCTATAATTTTAAATAAAAATCAAGAGATCTGTGTCTGTCCTTGTCTTTTACCTCTAGAGGATTAATTATAAATGGTGCCGATAAAAAATCCTAAATTTTGATCATGATCTAAAATTTTGATAAAAACAACTATTTCAAATTTAGTGATTAAATTTAAAGCATGCACGCCTTAAGGGTTTAATGTTGGGTATTAATACTTTAGTCTATGTTTACATGTCTTTACTTAAAAAGGGAAACTCATGGTATTCAACAAAAAAGTAATTAACTTGCTCTAAGTTAACAAAAATAAATTTGCCTTTTAATGTTCATACAAAAATTTCTCTTAATAAAGTTCCTTTCCAGGAAGACTAATCCATTTATTTTTCCCCCTTAAAGAAAAAGTACTTTTGTTCCCCAGGTGAACACCCTAAATTTCTTTTTTCCCTTGACCTAGCAAAACTTCAAGGTGATATCTAATACCAAATGGATGAACTGCATAGCCAGAATGGTGACTTAAGCAGCTTTTGGATTCTAGCAGACCCACAGCCCAAGGCTTGTCTTGGTCACCAACCTTGCATCTGAAGTAAAAATGAGAAGCCTTCTTCATTTGAGAAGCAATACTTTTCTTCTGGTTGGCAAATGTCACTTCCCCACAAATAGAGCAGAAATTGTCCATGCTATTAACGCACTCTCGAGGCATTACTGTTCTGTATTATGCCTGAATGGATAAAATAATAACAGTTCTATGTAATGGTAGCTTAAAATGTCTTGCACAAAGTCTGGAACATTTTCAATGCTCAAGCTTTCCAACAGGGCTTTATCTAGTGCGCTGCTGACGTCAGCTTACTTCAGCAGCCGCCTGCCAGTAGTATTGCGTTGCATCAGAAAATGATGCAATCAACTCTGGATGATGTGCGCATGATGGTATTATGTAATGCGATGCAATGTTACATCATTCTAAGTTGATTTAGGATGTTGTTGCAGTCCTACTTGATAAATTTACACGATGAAACATAAAATGAATTATATGAAATATCTTCAAAACGAGAGCTAATAAAAAATTTTCAGGGTTATATTCATGTTCAGCACACCAAGATATGATAGATTCGGGCCTTTTTAAGTCAGTAATGATCTCACTGTTGACTAGTGTAATAAGCACAGCTACATCAGTAGCACTCAGTCCCTTAAACTCTTTTGTTAATGAAAGTTATCAGGGCTTAAGAGGAGGTAATACAATCAGTCACTGCTTAATAAAATTCCCTGTTTGAAATTTAGCTATCAGATGAACTAAGAAACCAGCATTAACTCATGGTTGCCCTCAAATAAAGATCATGGTTAATTGGCAAGTGAGGTCTGATGTAGGATTGAGGGGCCTCCAAGGATTATCCAGGGGTTCCCTTTAAAGCTTTAAAGTGGTCCAACCACAAAGGCAAAGGGAGCATATTCTTAGTGAGACATCTTTAACAGAGTTTGTGTACATAGCAAGAGAGAAGAATATTCTAAGAGTTCCCCAATAAATCACCCCAATTTAAACATCCCCTTGTGGCCAAAGGTTCAGCTGAATAGAGACCAATGAGTGGTGTTGATGCATGAAATCTTGCTACAAGTCCAAGGCACTTTTCTGGTGCAGAAACATAGGAGAAGGTTTCTGAAGCAGGTCCCAGAAAATTGGGACAAAAGGAGATACCACATCAAAATAACAATTGCCATTGCCAACTTTTCCACATGTCTGCAACCCATGTATCTCTTCCAAGTGTCTCTACTTGTCTCTCCTCCGCAGGTCTCCTTTCCAGCAAAACCAGGGTGCAAGTCAGGCAGCAAAAAGGAAGAGCTCTCTCCTCCCAACCCCACCTGCTTCCCACACCGTGTAGTGTCACCTGGCTACTCAGCTCTGCCCTGAGTAGAGCTGGGGTGGGAAATATGGTACTTCCTATCACAGGAGATCAGGTTGGAAAATTGGCTGGAGACTGTCCCTAGAGATTTATTCCCAGTGTGGTAGGGTGATGGCACAAAATAACTACCACAGAATAAAGAGGTAAGGAGATGGAGATGACCCAGTGATTCAGGTGTGCTAAACAAAGGTGTTACTGACTGATAGAAAGAAATCAGTGAAAATGGGGAGTGCCAACACTGACATCTTTGTTCCCAAGAAAATGTACCCTTTCCCTGTATGACAAAGAGGATTTGGTCATTGGTTACTTAGTTTGGAAAAGGTGGGAAGTGGAGAAACTGAGTAGGATTATATTTGTTACTTTAGCTAGGTTGTGGGGTTTTCAATACTTCCAATTGAAAGAACTGGAAAAAAAGATTACAGTATGTAGAGAAAGCAGAATAATTCAGCTTTAGCAATTAAAATGATCTATAAAAAATATAAAAATGATACTATAAAATATAGTGTCTAAAAAGAGCAAAGAGAAAAGAAGAAATTCAGGCAGATTAGGGTGGAGCCAAGAGAGTCTTCCATGAGAAACACAGTGGCAAAGCAACAAAGCATTTGTGGGTATAGTTGGAAGAAAGATAATGTGTAATTGTGGCAGATTACATTTTCCAAAGATGGCTGCAATTATTGCATTTCACATGCTTTTCTGAAAGGTGAACTTGATATTTTTCCAAAAAGGTGAAAACATGTTCACTCCCTGGAAATGTGGACTGGCTTGTGACTGCTGTCTGACCAGTAGAGTACAAAAAAGGGGTGCTGAGCCTTCTGAGACAAGTTCAGAAAAGACCAGGCAGCTTTCATCGGTTTCTTTTGGAATATTTGATTAGAACCCAACAACTCTTTCAGAAATTGGTGGCCATGCTATGAGAAATCCAAGTACACAGAAAGACTACAACTTGGTGTCGACAACCTCAGGGTAGGGTAAAGAGTTGTCATGTTTTTCCGTCCTCCCCTCAGTGACAGATCCCTGCAGGCCTATACACATGCTTGATGGTGGGCACCTGGAGTAGGGTGTGGGCTTGCGTGAGTGGGCACACCTGAGCCAGACTGGGCTTATAGGCGGTAGCAGAACAGAAGTGGCAGCAGAAGAGAACAGAGCATGGAGCAGAGGACTGTTTGGGGTGTAGCAGAGAGACCACGAGACGTCACCAGAGAGCCAAGAAAGTGAAGATTCACCGAGAGCTGGGAAGCCTGCCAGCCTCCGGGCCCCCCTCCCCCCCTCCCCCGCCCTTGCCTGCTCTGTACCTGGTTGCCGCTCTACAACAGACCATTAAAGCCTAAAAAGCCACTGAGAGTTCCAGGACTCTTCCCTTTGACCCATCTGTGCAGCTCTCCACAGAGGACCTGCTCCCTGAATCCTCCTGCTGCTACACTCTGCTAGACCCAGACTTCCAGTCACCCTAGTCCAGGTATCAGATACAAGAATGAAAAAGTTTTTAATCCAAAGCTTAGCAAGAATCAAGCCATTGTGGAGCAGAAACAAACCTTCCTTACTTCACTCGTTCCTGTCCCACAAATCTCTAAACATTATAAAATGCTTTTTATGCAACTAATCTCAAGGTGATTTATTATGCAACAATAGAGAACAAGAATAGTGTTGCTATACATTTGTTATCCTCTAATGATCTTGAGGAGATTTAGCAAACACCTTAAATTACATTGGCTGTTGAACATTTACATTAAATTACGTTTGGCTTATTGAAAATTTTGTAGCTTGAAATAAGGAGAGGTGGCCTCCCTAACAAGAAGCGGGGAGATTAGCAAACAATTATTGGGCGGGCTCCCTAAAGAAGAACCTGAAGGGCAGATTGACAAACAAGGAGGGTGGTGGTGGAGGGTGGGGAATTAAAGTTTTGTAGCTTGGATGGGGCCTCCCCGGTGGCGCAGCGGTTAAGCGCTTCGCTGTGGAGCTGTCGGCAGCGGCGACGCGAGTTCGACGCCCGGCCAGGGAGAATCCCACATGGTGCGGCAGACCTCTCCTGCCTTGCCCGCTGCTCCCCTCAGCAGTGTATTTCTGATCTGCCTGTTCTGCTCCCCACTCTGTCTCTGGTGAAC
>PVIJ01002746.1:0-48038 GCA_004024925.1 Scalopus aquaticus | reverse complement strand
GTTTTGTAGCTTGGAGACTGCATCATCCAAACTGGGTGAAATGACTTCATTTTAGATCAAGTCAACTAGCATTTACTTAATGATGACCATGTGAAAAACCATGTTCAAGTATTCATCATGACATTATTATCTGCTAAAGGGCAAACTTACAGCCAAGCCATGTTTTTCAATGATCCTTAAAGGGGAACTATTGAGTTTTAAAAACAGTAATTTCTAACACTGCCGCTATTGCTGGCTGAGCCCCCAGGCTTGGATAGGGAAGCAAACTCTCAGGCGCTCTAGGGGAAGGAACCGTGCCCTCTTGTGTACTCCAACTGATACTGGGTGAGTTCCTGGATGGGAGTTTAGCCACTGGAAGCAAGTTACACCCACAGGCCACTGCCTGGGGATTTTTTAGGGACTGAGGAGAGCCCAGATTGATCGACCGCCTCCATACACTGCCGCCATTGCTGGCTGGGCCCCCAGGTTTGCACGGGGAAGCAGACTCTCGGGCACAAGGACCCATCCGCACTCCATTTGTACCAGGTGAGTCCTGGATGGGAGATTAGCCGCTGGGAACAAGTTACACCCCCAGGCAACTGCTCTAGGGTTTCAAGGGACTGAGGGGAGCCCGGGTTGATCGATCGCCCCCACTCTGCTGCCGCCATCTCTGGCTGGGCCCCCAGGCTCGCTCAGGGAAGCAGACTCCCGGGCATCCTAGGGGAAAGGGCCACCGTACATTGTCCAGTCGAACTGAGAGAGCGTGAGTGTCAGGCCAGGAGGATAGCCTGCACAGAGTAAGTTAAACCCCTGACCTCTGGCCTTGGGTTTTCGGGCCTGACTCTAGCACGCACTGGAGGAAGCCTTATGCCTACACCACCACCTCCATCACCACTGCCAATACTGGCTCTGAGTAGTAGCACTTTTGGGCACAATAGGGGAAAACACCATTGTTGCCCACTGAAACTGAAAAAGTGAGTCCTGGTTGGGTAGGATAGGCTACAGGGAGCTAGTGCAGACCAGCCACAGTCCTCAGCGCTAGGGTTCTCTGAACTGAGTAGAACTGGCATTGAAATCACCAACCATCACAATCCCTGGTAAAGCACAGCCTCTACACCACTGTTGGAGGCCGGGACCACAAAACCACCTTGTGGACCTTTGGAGTCAAAACAGAGGAAGAGGATCTCTACAGACAACACACCCACAGCATCATTATCCAGTGGTGGTTTGGCCTAACAGGACTGGAATTGATCAGACCATCAACCCTCGACATCCAGGAAGGAGTACCCCAAAGAGATGCCTGCCAGTGCCAGTGCCACAATTTCCCAACAATTACAGCAAATCAGAAGACAAACAGGGAGAAAGAGAAATACAAATAACCAAGCAAGTTCTCAGGGGAAGGACACACTGCAAAAAGAAAATCAAGCATCAGAACTCAGCAATAATGACATGGAAGAGCTCTGCCTCTCAGACAGAGAATTTAAAATCATCATACTTAGGAAAAAAATGAAATGAAAAAAATTAATGATCTGAAGAATGAAATCGAGACCATAAAGAAGGAGAATAAGAGCTTAATAGAAGAACTAAAGAACACTGGGAAAAGGGCCTCCCTGGTGGCACAGCAGTTAAGTGCTGCTGTGGAGCTGTCGGCAGCGGCAATGCAAGTTTGACGCCCAGCTGGGGAGATTCCCAAATGGTGCAGCAGACCTCTCCTGCCTTGCCTGCTGCTCCCCTCAGCAGTGTATTTCCATCAATCCGCCTGTTCTGCTCCCCACTCTGTCTCTGGTGAACCCTCTCGCCATCCCACGCCTCTGGCCTATACCCCAGCCTGGATGCAAAAATAAATAAATCTTTAAAAAAAAAAAAAGAACTCTGGGAAAAGCAATGAAAGCAGAATTGATCACATGGAAGACTGTATCAGCAATCTTGAAGATTCAAATAATAAAGAATCAAAAAGGAAAAGGAAATAGAAGCACGAAGGGAAAAAAATGAAAAAAACAATTTGAGCACTATCTGACACCATGAAGAAAGGAAATATAAGAGTTATAGGAATCCCAGCAGGAGAGGAGAAGGTCCAAGGAGAAGAGAAAATATTTAAGGAGGCGATAGAAGAAAACTTTCCAAGTATGAAAATAGACTTACAAGAAGCAAAAAGAATTCCAAATTACCATGATGTTAGAAGAACTATACCTAGGCATGATAGTAAAACTCACATGAGTACAGGATAAGGAAAAAATATTGAAGCTGACAAGGGGGAGAAAACAAATAATTTATAAAGGAAAACCAATCAGGATGACATCAGAATTCTCCAAAGAAACGATACGGGCAAGAAGAGAATGGAGGGACATATTCAACAAACTCCAAGACAATAAATGCCAACCAAGAATACTTTATCTTGCAAAGATCTCCTTCCTCTATGAAGAAAGCATAAGGACCTTCCCAGACAGACTTCAGAAATTCGTCATGACTAAACCCCCACCCCAAATAATACTACAAGAAGTCCTAAAGCCAAAACCGACAGAAGAATGAAAAAAATCAGAGTAAAACAAGGAATAAAAGCACAAAAAATACAAATAGAATGGCAAATATAGATGCCAAGGTATCAATATTAACTCTAAATGTAAATGGACTAAACTCATCAATATAAAGGCACAGGATAGCAAGATGGATCAAAAAACAGAACCCAACCTTCTGCTGTATACGGGAAACATATTTAGCTACAAAAGATAAGCACAGATTGAAAGTAAAGGCTGGAAAACAATCCTACAAGCAAACAGACCAAAAAAGAAGGCAGGGACAGCTATACTTATATCAGATAAAATAGACTTCAAACTAAAAAAAGGTAAAAAAGAGACATAGATGGTCACTACATCATGATAAAGGGACAATTCAGCAGGATGATATAAACCTCATCAACATATACTCCCCAAATGAAGGACCACCAAAATATATAAGACAATTATTCTCGTCCCTGAAAACAGACATCAGAGAAAATACATATATAGTAGGAGATCTCAACACCCCACTCTCACCAATGGACAGATCAACAAGACAAAAAATAAACAAGGACACTAAATCTTTAAATAAGGACCTAGACCACATGGGCCTAACAGATATCTATAGGGCACTACATCCCCCAAAATATGAATACACAGTTTTCTCAAGTGCACACGGATCATACTCCAAGATTGATCACATACTAGGTCACAAAACAAACCTCAAAAGATACACAAAGATCAAAATCATACCTACTGTCTTCTCAGATCATAAGGCAATCAAATTAGAAATAAACCATGAAAAAAAAAAAGGAATCCTCTTACTTCATGGAGATTGAAACCCACACTGCTGGAAGATCACTGGACTAATGAGGAGATCAAAGAAGAAATTTAAAAATACCTAGAAATGAATGATAAAGAGGACACAACATTCCAGAATGTATGGGACACAGCAAAAGCAGTAATAAGAGGGAAATATACAGCAATACAGGCTCACATCAAGAAACAAGAAACAACCCAAAGGAACAATCTAATCTCCCATCTCAAAGAACTAGAAAATGAACAACAAAAAAAGCCCAAAAGCCAACATAAGGAAATCATAAAAACCAAAGCAGAAATAAATGAAATGGAAATAAAAAAAAAATCCAGATCAATGAAACCAAAAGCTGGTTCTTTGAAAAAATAAACAAAATAGACAAACCTCTAGCCAGGCTTACAAAGAAAAGACGGGAGAGGACACAAATAAATAGAATCATAAATGAAAGAGGAGAAATTACAACAGACACAGAAGAAATCAAAAGAATAATCAGAAATTACTATGAACAGCTACATGGAAACAAGTTCAACAACTTAGAGAAAATGGACAAATTCCTAAAACTATACAACCACCTAAAACTAGATAAAGAAGATATAGAACATCTAAACAGGCCAATCACAAGAAGTGATACTGAAACAGTGATCAAAACCCTCCCCCAAAACAAAAGCCCAGGACCAGATGGTTTCATAAACAAATTCTACCAAATGCTCAAAAATGAACTAATCCCTGTCTTACACAAACTCTTTCAAAAAAATTGAGAAGGAAGGAATACTACCAAGCACATTCTATGAAGCCAATATTACACTAATACCAAAACCAAACAAAGGCAATACAAGAAAACTACAGACCAATCTCTCTGATGAACACTGATGCAAAAATATTCAACAAAATATTAGTTAACAGGATCCGACAATGCATCCAAAAGATAATACACCACGACCAAGTGGGATTTATTCCAGGGACACAAGGGTGGTTCAACATCCGAAAATCAATCAATGTAATTCAACACATCAACAAAAAGAAAAATAAAAACCATATGATCATATCAATAGATGCTGAGAAAGCATTTAACAAAGTGCAACATCCATTCATGATAAAGGCCCTCGAAATCCTTGGGATAGAAGGAACATACCTCAATATAATAAAAGCCATATACAACAAACCCACCACCAATATTATCCTCAACAGTGAGAAGCTGAAAGCCTTTCCCCTAAGATCAGGAACAAGGCAAGGATGTCCACTCTCACCACTGCTCTTCAATATAATACTGGAAGTCCTAGTCAGAGCAATAAGACAAGAGAAAGACACACACGGAATCCAAATGGGGAAAGAAGAAATTAAATCATCACTTTTTGCAGACGATATGATAATAGACAGAGAATCCGAAAAACTCCATAGGAAAACTACTCCAAATTATAGACCAGTTTGGTAAAGTAGCAGGATACAAAATCAATGCACAAAAATCAGTAGCCTTCCTATAAACAAACACTCAGTCAGAAGAAAAAGAAATCAAGAGAATCACCCCCTTCAAAACTGAAACCAAAAAAATAAAATACCTGGGCATAAATCTAACAAAAGAGGTAAAGGACTTATAAAAGGAAAACTATAAGACCCTATTAAGAGAAACAGAGGAGGACACAAAAATATGGAAAGACATCCCCTGTTCATGGATTGGAAGAATTAACATTATCAAAATGGCCATACTACCAAAAGCAATTTACAGATTCAATGCTATTCTGATAAAAACCTCAATGACATTCTTCAAAGAAATAGAACAAATATTGATGAAATTCATATGGAACCACAAAAACCCTCCAATAGCCAAATCTCTCCTCACTAAAAAGAAAATGGAGGAATTACACTCCCAGATTTCAAACTATACTACAAAGCCATAATAATTAAAACAGCATGGTACTGGAACCAAAAAGAAGCACAAATCAATGGAATCGAATAGAAAACCCAGAAATAAATCCACATACCTATGGATAACTTATCTTTGACAAAGGAGCAAAGAATATACAATGGAACAAGGTTAGCTTGTTCAATAAATGGTGCTGGGAAAACTGGACTGCTACATGCAAAAAAATGAAGCTAGACTACTACCTCACACCATGCACAAAAATAAACTCAAAATGGATAAAAGACCTGGACGCAAGACCTGAAACCATAAAATTTATAGAATATAGGCAAAACTCTACATGACGTACATTTCAGCAAAATCTTTAAAGACACATCCCAAAAGGCGAATGAAGTCAAGGAAAAGATAAACAGATGGGACTACATCAAACTAAAAAGCTTCTGTACAGCAAAAGAAACAATCAAAACAAACAGACACCCTACTAATTGGGAGAAAACCTTTGCAAATAATACAACTGATAAAGGACTGATAATTAAAATCTACAAGGAGCTCACGCAACTTAACAAAAACAAAGTCATCAATCCAGTCAAAAAATGGGCAGAAGAGCTAAAAAGACACTTCTCCAAAGAAGAAAAGCAAATGGCCAACATAATATGAAAAAATGTTCAACATCACTTATAATCAGGGAAATGCAAATCAAAACCACAATGAGATACCACCTCATGTCAGTGAGAATGGCGCACATTACAAAAACAGGCAACAACAAATGCTGACGAGGATGTGGAGAAAAAGGAACTCTTCTACCCTGCTGGTGGGAATGTGAACTGGTCCAACCACTATGGAAAGCTGTATGGCGTTTCCTCAAACTGATAAAAGTGGAGCTTACATACGACCCAGCAATACCACTTTTGGAAATCTACCCAAAGGATGCAAAAACACTAATCCAAAAGGATACATGCACCTGTATGTTTATTGCAGCACTATTTACAATAGCAAAGGTATGGAAACAACCCAGATGCCCAAAAATAGATGACTGGATAAAGAAGATGTGGTCCATATACACAATGAAATACTATTCAGCATTCAAAAAAGGTAAATACATGCAATTCGCAGCAACATGGATGGAACTAGAAGGGATCATGCTCAGTGAAATAAGCCAAAAGGAAAAAGAAAAATATTGAATGGTCTCAGTTATGACAGGAATATAGGGGAACCAAATACAAGAGCGACAATCAGCAAGAGGGAGGGAAGATTGGGGCTCAGAACGGGGGAGAGGGGAGCACCAGGGACTGTGATGACGGTTCATGGGTGAATTGGTGGTGGGAAACCTATGGGGAATATAATGTAAAAGACATAAATAAAAATAACATTTAAAAAAATAAAACACTAATTTCTAGAAAGATTGCTTGATAATTATGCAAATGTCTTTTATGCAAAAAACTCCTCAAAGCCTGTAACACAATACTCTTAGAAGAATTATGGTTAAGATGTTTCAGAAAACTAATAAATTTGAACCTTCCCTTTTAAGCAGGAAAGTAATTTTTGAAAGTTTGTATTATGAGAAAACAGTTTGCATTTTTCTGAGTGCTAGGCTTTTATTGAAATATATATAATATTAGCAATTATTGTTAGGTATTTAATTGATTTTATAGGTTCATGTCTTTTTCTACAAATTGCTATTATGCTTTCTAGCAGTTGGCCTATTGTTACCATATGTTATGCCTGCAAGGCACAGAGCAGGTTAACCAGAAGGCAGAAGGGTAAAGAGTTGTCATGTTTTGAGCTGTGATGGGGTTGTTCTCAAGATGTGATCCTTGGACCAACAGCATCAGCATCCCTGAGAACTTCTTAGAAATGCAAATTCTCCTTTGCCTCACTCCATACTTAACAATTCAGACCCTCTGGATGGGGTTCCACAATCTACCCTAACAAGCCCTCCAGATGAGATTTTTTTTTGTGCAAGTGTTTCTCAAATTTACATTGTATAATCACTTAAAATCTTGTTAAATGCTGAGTGCAAAGGTGGGTCTGGAATGGAGTCTGGTTCTGCATTTCTAACAATTTCTCTTATAATGCTAATGTGGATAATGCTAAATAACATTGAGGAGCCCAAAGAACAAACCTATTTCTGTTTACTCAGTGCCCACCTGACCCACACTATCTACTCTTATTTTTCCCAGTGTCAAAGACAAATGTTATTCTGCTTAGTAATGTTTATTTTCAACAAATTAAACACAGAGTGTTCCTTTCAAACACACAACCAACACTATTTTTACATGAATCACAGTCATTGGTGGAACTATTTTGGAACTTCAAGTATCTATTAAGCACTGTAGTGGAACTGCCCGACTGGCCCGCACACACCTAGACTGGCAGGCTGGCAGGCTTCCCAGCCCCATGCGAATCTTTGTTTCTTTGCGCTACCCCTTGCAAAGGGGAGAGAGGAAGAGACCACACGGGAATGCTTGTCCTCTCCCATAGCTGTTCTCCATAGCTCTCTGATGTATGGCCCTCTGTTGCACCCAGTCCTCTGTGAGGCCACCCTTACAGCCTTAGTCTCAGCTCAGCTGTACCCACTCACACATGCGCACACCACACTCCATCAGGTGTCCATCAGGTATGCATGCCCCAGCCCATGCCCAAGCACCTCCTGAACTCAAGGCCGCAGGTTTTTGCCACAGAAGCCAATGACACAAAAACCCCGAGCAACACTTTTTTACTGAAATTTATCCCCTCAGGGTTTTTCGTGGTACATTCTACACATAAGTTTCCCTTGTCGAATATGAACACTGCTACCTTGACCTGCAAAATTAAACAGAATGCAGCCGAATATAACAATACAACAGAATACAAGTAAGCCTAGGCAGGACAACCGCCTAGGGTCAAAAAAACAAGATGGTTATTTGCCCCAGCAGATGATCCATCAAGTCTGTTGTTGAAGGCACTGCTTTTTTGAGGGGCGGAAACCACAACTCACTCAAGGCACCTGGTCTCACAAACCAGAGACCATCAGGCTTCCTGGCCTTCTCGGCCACAAGCCACATATCCCATCTACCTGCAGGATGTGCTTACTGTGAGATTGGCAACACTGTACTCTTTTGGGGGTAATTGCCCCATCCCCAGGGATACTCACTGTTGTCACTCCAACACTTGGCTTTCATAGCCACCAGTGTGACAAGCAGACCCCTACATAAAGGCCAACCGTTGCACACAAATATGGGTCGGGGAGCCATGGATAGCAAGTGCCACATGTGGCCTCTCTGGTCCTCTCTTTGGCTGTGGTTTCTATACAATCCATATTCCCCACCTGCCTCCCAAGGTGGGTTCGTCAGCACCTCACCCTTATTAGACAGTGATCAGGCCATCACTCACAGGTGATTTCAAGAGGCTCACCTGCCTTCTTTAACATCCTTCAACTGCTTAACAGCTAAGGGTTTTCTGACTTTGGCACCAGCTTTTTTGCCTTACCTGATATGGTTTTTGATAAATCTCCTCTGCAGAGGCCATCACCAAGGCAGCTTTAGGCCACTGAGGCCCATTGGTCACCCCTTCATTCTCATCTCCTCCGGTGTAAAAATGACCCCTTCCACCCCCAGGGTCCCAGACATATCAACCACCAAAGTTCTCATACCTTCTGGTGGAATTGTCAGTCTAAATCCATCAGTTTTTTCCTGGCATCAGCATTGGGCAACTGTGAATGGCAAATTGCGGGCCTGTCTCATCCCGGAGGAGGCTGCTACCTCAGGGGCTGTGAGCTGCTCCTCTCAGGCCATCTCCTTCTCCACACAAGATCTTGTCCTGCAGCTGCCGGACCTTGTCCACCTCTGGTCCGCTTGCAGCATCTTTAGCTCTTCTCGAAGCTCCAGGACGTTGGTCACCACCTGTGCTGCCATGGCGTCTCCAGTGTTGTCCTCGACTCCACTTGCAGAGCTGTAAGGGAACATTCACCCCCCAGCCCTGCCTCTGAGCAGGCACCATGTCTGTCCATGGCCTCCCAACCATGTGCAGAGTCCACTCCCCCCTGCACCAGGGACTCATCTACCTGAGGCCACCTCTGGGAAGATGTCCACACAAAGAGAAGGCTGGCCACCGAGCACTACATGCTCATGGGCTGCTACCTCTCCAACCCTCCCAGGGTCTTCAGAGGCCTCCACACCCATCTGCGTTGAACGATCCTGCTGCCCTAAGCCACTTGTGCAGGCACGCAGCAGGGCAGAGTGGGCAAAGGGAACTCTTGTTGCCTTCAGCGGTTTTTCCAGGCTTTTAATGACTTTTCTACACCATTTATAGTAAGGCAACCAGGTGCTGGCCAGGCAGGGGTGCTGGGGTGCTGCAGGGCCAGAAGGCTGCAGCTTTCAGGGTCCGGGCGGATCTTTCAGGGCTCTCTGGGACTCTCTGGCAGGCTTGGGCGTGCTCTCGGGCGTGCTCTCGGGGGCTCCATTGCTCTCCGCCAGTCCACTGCCACTCCCTATCTTCTGTGATGCAGCCCTTATATGCTCAATCTCTGGCTCAGCTGTGCCCCCTCACACATGCCCACACCACACTCCAGGTGTCCACCATTGGGCATGCGCACCCTGAACCCACACTCCCAAGCACCTCCTGCATTCTAGACCACAGGTGATTGCCACAGAGGCCAATGGTGCAAAAGCCTGAGCATCTTCATTCCCCCTACGCCATGAAACCTGCAGAAGCTAGCCTTCATTGTTTCTGGAAGGAGGTTGTCATCTATGTTTAATGGATCCTTGATTGAGGAAGATTTTTTTCTGATCATAATCCTAAATTGAACTTGATTCTCCCAGAAACTCAAAGGGCAATTGGTATGCCAAGGTGAATTCTGAACGTCTATAAAAACCAGGGCTTCATAAATAAAATCTTCCCACAGTATGCTCACAGAATAAATGGTATAGTACCACATTTTAATATATCCCAATGGGAACATTATAAATTAAATATGAAATCATCCATTCTGCCTGAGAACATCAAGATGACTTGGGAACCAGTCTTATTTCGCCTTGGAGGTTGTTAAATAAAGTTCTTTTTTTCAAATGAAAGCATGTTTCTTATCTTTATGACAAAGTCAAGTCTATGGAATATAAGCTCCTTTAGAATAAGAATTAGAGAAATAAAAAATTCCTCTGTCAAGTAAATTTAGTTATTTTCTCCAAAGTTTGTATAAAGCAAGGAATAGCAACTCTTTGAAAGCAAGGTTAAAGCCGTTACTTCAGTGTAACTCAAAATCTTGCTCTTCACCTGGCATACAGTAGACATCAAATCACTTTTACCTTGAAATGAATTAAATTTCATATAGAATTAAATTTTGAAGTCCATACGATATCTCAATCCAACAAGAGTATTAATAACTAATAAAGGAGCAAAATCCTTCTTTGACAGGAACTCAATAAACTGTAAGCATCTGATTGAGTATTCAACAGTCCATACATAAAGATCTACTTACCATGCAGAAGATTCCTAAAATCTCACTGTTAATGCATGTAATTTGGAAGAAAAGAGAAGAAGGCTCTCAGACTCATTGAGACCAGTGTTGAGCAATTTGATGTAAGTATAGTTCAGCCCTTGACATCAGAGAGTGGCACTAAAAGCTCCCAAGATTGGGACTAACAAAATGAAGATCCAAGTCACTTGCTCATTCACAAATATTTCATTCATGCATTATTTTTGAGCACCTGCTAGGTATCTATGCTGTGCTGAGTTGGAGAAACAGACGCCTTGTAAAGAAAGACACAAATACAATGGTTGAGGTGCTAAAAACGCACTTTTATGTGGTGGAACAAGGGAAGTGTTTCTGATAAAGGATAAGAAGCAGCTGAATATAAAATGTCATGGAAAATGCACTATTAAATATGTGGAAAATGTATTATACATTTTAAATTATATTAAAAACTTAAAAATTTAAAAAATATATTGCAACATTAATTGCATAAATACTCGAGAATATGCAAAGCACTTAAACATTTTGAAAAATTTAAATGAAGAAAACCATTTGTTAATGCAGTAAGTTTTAAGGAATGGCTAAAAATAAGTTTTATCTAACATGTTAGCTCACTTTACAGACTCAGTCTCCTTTGAACATTCAGATTTTAAGAAAGAAAACGTATCATCTCTTCAATAAGCAATGTAGATTAATCACGACAGAACACTGAACCGTTATAGCTAAAGTCATAACATCCTTACATAAAAAGATTTCTAAATCAGATAGTTCATTTGTATGCAAATGTCATGACCTCAAATAGCAATTAAATATTTTCTTTTCTTTTACAATGAGAGCTTACTGGTTACACCTGATGAAGCTAAAGAACTTCCTTAAATATATCTTACATATAAATTTTACATGAGATGCTGCCAAACCAAGTCAGACTACTTGTCATTATCAAGTTGACTTTCTCAAATGTTTTTAATAACTCTATAATGAGGCCAATCCAGCCATCTCATTGAGGGATTAGAGGCCTCTTTCCTACTGCCCAGTGCACTAACTCTAAGGAATTCTTCATAATTATGCACAAGTTTCGGTATTCTATCTGGAATAGTGAATACACATTTGTGGTATTGTTTTGGAGGAATTTATTTCTTTTGTTAGATGTCAAGAATGTTTAAATCTGCTTAAGGAAAGCTTTCACCATTTTACTTCAAATATCACTTTTCAAAAGCAGCTTCGTCCTGTTAGGTCTTTCCTTCATGGTTATGAAGTTCAACTAGGATGTGGTGTGAATGAATAACAGTATACACAAAATCAAAAGAAAAATAAAGCATAGACTTTAAATTTTCCACAAATTAGATTCCTCTGAAATAAAGTAGTATATACTTTACATCCAGAAAAAAAAATCTAGAAAAAAAATGTCCAGAAAATGGAAAGGTGATCTTTTTCCTTCCTTTTTTTTCACAAAGAAAGCAATTTTTAGTGTTATGAAGTTAATAACAACATTTAAAATAACAGTGATATCACAGGCCAGGTACTGTGACAACATGGCTTGATTGCAGAGGTCTTTATAGTCAGTAAAATTTTTTTCAAAATCTTAAGCAGTAGGTCAGCATTCACAATTCAATTTTTGAGCAAAAGCTGAAGCTCACAGCCACGGATCAATAGAGTTGCAGACCAATGTCAAAATTCTTATTCCTATACTGGGCTCATTGGATATCTACAGTGAAGTTTTTTTCCTCATTCTCTCTCCAGCACCAAGTAGAATAAACCTACTTTTTGCATATCAGAATTGTGCAGCTAATTTTCTAACCTCTTTGCAAAATGTCAAAACTTTCTATGTAACTGTCCAAGTGCCCTTTATTTGTTTAGGTTTCTATGTCTCCCAGCAGAGCTGTCAAACAAAGTTAGTTTTTAAAAGATTACACAGCAGTGGTAAAGCAAGAAGTCAGAAAAATCAAGTAACCACAATTTTTTATTCAACCTCACAAGGGAGTGATGCAGTTAAGGATCTTAGACTATGTTGACTAGAAAAAGAGAGAAAAGGATGAGATTCTGCTGTATAGTTGTAAAAAGAAGGCATTCTTCCTTCTTTCAATTAAGGGATTAATTTACATAAATTTTATAACTAAAGCTTTTCTTCCAGTGACAGAATTTTAATGAAAGTATGTAATTAAATGATGTGTATTGTAAAAATGATGACTGAAATAAATATGCATCTATGGTTTGGGAATTTTCTTAATAAATCCTATGTGATAGGTGCAAACATCCTTATATTGCCTATTGTGCTTTTGTGCTCCTCTCTTCCTTCCTTCTCACTCCTACCTTTGGCATCTGTTCTTTTACACAAGTCATCTTATTTCTTTATGGTTGGAATCATTCTGCAGTCATAGAAAGGGTCAGTTAGTTCCATCTAACATTTGAGACATCCTTGAAGTGTGAACTTTCCTAATCAAAGTAGGTTGATGAGAGCCAAGTTTCCCAAGGAATACAGACTACATAACTGACAGCGCTTCTTTTGGAACTCTCGCCTGATTTCACCAGTTTCTTTCAGATACTCATTTTCAGAGCATCTCAGGACATATTCTTATTACAATACTTTTTATATAATATTGGAATAGTTTTCTTGCTCATTCCTCTCCCCATTAGAGCTATGATCCATAAAAGTAAGGATGTATATTTTTTCTTTTCTTGTGTATTTTCTTAATTAGAATATTTGAAATCCTGCTTTCTCTATCTTCGCCAACACATAGTAGATCCCTATAAATATTTCCAAGTAAATGACAATATTGATTAATTAGCTAATTAATAAACTACTAGAGATAGAATTTTCTTTCTCTTCTGATGTATAATTAGATACCAGTTGAAACTACTATTGACAATTTTACTAGTTCACATCTTAAGTATAACATTCATTAGTACATTTATAATAAAATATACTTATTGAGTATCTCTACTTCTACTATTTTAGGTACAGAGAAAGAATGGTCAATAAAACAGACCAAAATCTATATATTTGGGGGCCCAAGAAGTGATATGTAAAGAAGGAAATCAGAATAATAATGTAGAGAATGACAGAATATGTGTTTTGGATTATGAGTTAAGAGGAGGTGTTTCAGAGAAGATAATCACTTGAGCAGTATTTGAAATAAAGGGGCAAACTATGTGAACATATGGGGGAAAGAGAAGTCTTAACTTTTATGCAAAGAAAGACAGGGAATCATTATAGAACTTTGATCCAAAGACCACTGTGATGTAACTTCCACTGAAAAGGATTCTTCTGAAAGCTGCGAAGCTTAGATGGTGTAGAACAATAGATTCAAGAAAACCTGTAGATGTCTACTGAAGACCTTCAGAAGAGATTTGCTGGTGGCTTGGAGTATGGTGTCAGTGGTGTCACTTTGTCAGCAAAGTGCCAAATTTAAAGTATAATTGAGAATAGAGTCAGCATTAAAGACTGAATATATATAATGAAATAAAGTGAAGAGTCAATTGGTACTTCTAATTTCCCCCCTCCTTAGCAATTAGATGAATAGGTGATGCACTTACTGTGATGGTAAGTGCTGAACAAATATAATTTTAGTTTCTGGTTAAGTTTGAGATACAATTTAGAGAGCTTGGTAAAGATGTAGGAAATTGACTGTGATGCTGGAGTTAAACATGTAAAGATCTTGCCTGAAGATATAATTCCCAGTATCACCAGTATACCAATGTTATTATAACAGATCATCACATAAGAAATGAGTATGCACAGAGGGAAAAGTCTAAGCACGCAGGACTGACTGAAAAATATATGTGACATTGTTTTTCCCTTAGCTGCTTATCACCTATTAAATGTACTGTTTTGTCTTGGATCATTTTGCTTCATTTCTTGGCATTACTCTCTTCCTAATTATTTTTAATCTTAGTTTAAAGCTAATTTCCTCATGAGAGCCTTCCCTGACCTTTTAGGGAGATCAAACAACACTTCTATAAATTCCAGTTCCACTCTTGTTATTACTTAGCTTTGTGTAATACATATCACATTTATATAATTTGATAAATGGTATGTTGCATGACTCCCAAGGTCAATCAAGTATTTTATTTGTCTTATTTTTAGTGTACTCAGTTCCTCATCCATTGCAAACATTAATGGTTTCTCAATATCTTATATATTTTAAACTCTTCTGAGTTGTTAACCAAAAGCCAATCTCTTCTGACTTTTGAGTAAATGGTGCATTATGACACTGGATTATCATCAAATAGTAGTAATTGTAGAACTAATGTTTGAATCTTTAACAGTAACTGCAGTTTCTGCATTCACATTTCCACGCTATTGCCACTTAATTCCATTGCTATCCACTGATTGAACAGTGCAATTACATAGAGTGTTAATTGTTTGCTAATAGGAGGAATAATGATAAAATTACACAGTACATTCATGTAATAACACTCAAATTACTGTTTTTTCTTCCTTCCCAATTTACAACCAAGTTTAGTGATGCTGATCCAATTTTTCACAATACATTAGCAAATAATGTTGGTAACAATATTGTATTCAAATTCTGAATTAAAAAAATATGTTGGAATTCAGCAAAGTAGCAGGATACAAAGTCAATACACAAAAGTCAGTTACATTTACATACATTAATAATCTGAAAAGAAAATTAAAGCAATTTCACTTTTATTATTATCAAAAGGAATGAAATTCTTCAAAATTAACTTAATAAGGAAGCAAAATACTTCTCCAATGAAAACTACCAAACACTTCTAAAAGAAATTAGAGTAGACAAATGAATGAAGGCATCCTATATTCATGGATTGGAAGACTTAATATTGTTAACATACCAATACTAGTCTATGTCATGTACATACTTAATGCAATCATTATAAAAAAAATCAATAACTTTTTTGCAAAAATATAAAAACCCATCCTAAACCCATACAATTCATATGTAATTTAAGGTATCCTGAATAGCTAAAACATTTTTGAAAAAGGACAAGATGAACAACTCACTTTTTTATATTTCAAAGTGTACTATAAAGTTACAGTAGTGAAAACAACATGGCATAGCCATGAAAACAAATGAATAGATCAGAATACAGAAATAAAAATCCACATATGGAAAAAAGTTTTTGACAAATGTGCCAAGACCAGCCAAGTAGGAGAAAAAGACAGTCTTTTTAACCATTGGTATCAGGGAAACTATGTACTTGAAAAAACAAAAACAACCAAAATTAAATACCTACCCTTATCAAGTACCATATAAAAACTAAGGCAAAATAGATTCATGACCTAAGTACAAGGCTTAAAACTATAAAATTCTTAGAAAATATTGTAGGACAAAAGCTTCATAATATTGAATTGGCAAAATTTCTTAGATATACACATAAGGCACACACAACAACAAGAAAAGTAGACAAATTGAACTTTGCAATTTTTTTAAAATCGTGCATCAATAGACACTACCAGAATAAAAATACAACCCACAGAATGGGAGAAGATATTTCCATATTTTATTATTCACAATGCATGGAGAACTAAAACTCGACAAAAATAATCCAATTCATAAATGGGCAAAGGATTTGAATAGACATTCTCCAAAGAAGGTATACAAATGGTCAATAAGGATGTAAAAAATGCTAACTAAGTATCACCAGTAATTAGAGAAGTGCAAATCAAAACTACAATGAAATTCAATATCATATATATTAGGATGGCTACTATAAAAACATCAGAAAATAAGTATTGATAAGGTTGTGGAGAAACTGAAAACTTTGTGTATTGTTGTTGTAAATGTAAAATAGCACAGCTGCCATGGAAAAGAGTATAGTCATTCCTCTAAAACGTGAATAGGGAATTATCACTTTATAACAACAATCTTACTTTTTGCTATGTATTCAAAATAACTAAAGTCAAGGTCTCAAAATGGTATTTGTGTATTTCATATTCATAGTAGCATTGTTTACAATAGCTAAAATGTGGAAGCAACTCAGTGTCCATAGATGTATGGATGAATGGATAAACAAAGTATGTTATACATACAATAGAATATTAGTCTAAAAAAACACAGAAATTATGACATGTACTATAACTTAGAGGAAGCTTGAAGACATTACACTGTGTGAAATAAGTAAGTCACAAAAGAAGATAAATACTGTATAATCCCATTCATATGAAGTACATACAATAGTCAAATCATGGAGACAGAAGGAAGATTGGTGGTTTCTAAGAGCAGGGGGAGGCAAAGAAGGGAGGTCCTACTTAATGGCTATAGAGTTTCACGCAAAATAAAAAGAGTTCAGGAGAAAGAAGATATTAATGATTTCACAGCTAATAGAATGCATTTAATTCCATTGACTTTTACACTTTAAAATGGCTAAGATAGTAAAGTTCATGTTATGTGTATTTTACGACAGTAAAAATCTGGAAAAAAATTCCTAATGGACTTGCATTTGGGCGTTATTTGGAAGCAAGGACATTTTAGTTTTACATTTTAAAAGCTTTTATAAACATTAAACTGGAAGGGTTTCCTAAGGGTTTCATGTCATATAGGGTGTGGATGTATGTGGAGAAAAAAGTAAAACAAACCATAAATCCAAAATTATTCAGCTGTGAGTATCTGCTATGTAAATGGAGTTTTCAGTTTGAAAAATAGTGGAATTAATTTAGTTGTTGGGCTGATTTTCAATGAGGCACATCCAAAACTTATATAATATTATAATGCAATGTTACTTCAATTTAAAAAAATATATTCTCTATTGTGAACATGAAAAGAACTGGAAAGTGTTTGGTAGTTAAGAGTTCATTGTGACTTTTCTGGGGTGGATTGAGCTGTAAAAGGAAATTTTTTAACAAGTTGACATAGTAAGTGTCATTCTTCCAAGGGACCCATGAATTTAAAGAGGATAAAAACTCATTCACACTGTGTGTGTAAATTCAAATGCTCTCAAGTTTAGGGCGATATAAACTAATAAAAACCAGCACAAGGGGTGGGGACACTTAGACAATTAAGTGATAACTTTCACATGAGTTATTAATGAGAATGAGGGCTGTTTAAATGTATACCTGTTATAAATGGACTCTGTAGTTTACTTTTAAAATATCCCCTGGAAATATCCCCCAAGGAAAAAGTGTGCTTTGGTTCAGAGAATCACAGAATGAGGCTCAATGCCAGGTTTAGGTTCTTACAATCACTTTTTAACATGCTACAGAGGCCTACTTAGTGCTTTTGCTACGTGTTCCATTCCTGCTTTGAGATACCAGCTCTTTGCAGAGACTCGTTCAGGGGAGTCAACAGCAGGCTGTTCCCAGCACTCTGGTCTCAAGACAATCTACGCACGCCCCTGTCCTTAGAGTAAGTTTTTCCCTTTCTGTCTTTAAATATCTTGTCACCTATCAAAATCAGCATGTAGGAAGGAAATTAAGGGAACACCTGTCCTTCACACCTGTCTCTATTTTTTCCCATTAGTTTTACTGTGGTAAAAATATACATAACGTAAAATTCATCATCTTAATACTTTAAGTGTACAGTTCAGTGGTATTAAGTACTTTGATAGTATTTTGCAAGCATCATCACTGTCGATCTGCATAGTGCTTCCAAAACAAAACTCTCTACCCCTTAAACACTAACTCTCCATCCCCATTCCCTGCCCTTGGAAACCTCTGTTGTATATTTTCTGATTTTGAGTACTCAAAGTACCTTATATAAGTGGAATCACACAGTATCTGTCTTATTTCACTTACCATCATGTTGTAGCAAGTGTCGGGATTCCCCCCATCCCCACCTTTTATTTATTTTTCTTTAAATTTTTTTCTTTTTTTAATTTAATTTATATCCTTTACATTATTGTGTATCTCCCGTAAGTTTCCCACCACCAATGCACCCATGAACTGCCACCATAGTCCCTTGTGCTCTTTTCTCCCCTATGTGGTCTTTCTTCCTTCCCCTCCCCTGTAGAATGTCTCTTATTTGTGGTTGCCTGCTAGTTTTTGCTTTTGTTTGTTTTGAAAGTTTCACTTCAGGAAGTGACAGTTAAGGTAATAGGGGAGTTCATCCACACTTGTATTCTAAGTAGCAGTAACCAGGCAGTTGAAGACACCATAAGTCACTGGAATTTGCATCTCAGAATGTCTTTCATTTAACTCTATTTTTCTGATGATGCCACTATTTGTGGTGCAAATTCTTCTTAAACTCTTCAAGTCTTTCCTCAAGGTGGAGTTAAGTAGACCTCTTGTGACTCCACATTTGATTTAGGCTTCATTTTTATGCATTTTCCAATTATTATTACATTGTAATAAAGTCATCATTGAGGGAATGACCTTGAAGAATCTGTACTTAATTTTCAATTACATTTTTTTCTAAGAATTTACCTCAGCCAGTGTTCTTCACTGTGCACCTCCCACAATCCAGTGATAGTCGGTAATTTTGCTACCTACCTTCCCTCCAACCTAGATTGGACACTTACCAGCACAAAAGACAGCCATTGAAACCTATCTTCTCCAGGAGCATCTGTAGTAGAAAATATGCCAGGGAATTCTAGTAGCTTCCTATTTTATTGCCTGCACCTCAAGAATTCATCTGAGTTTGTATAGAATGAAAGTCTGTGTATTAGGGTCAGTGGCACTTGTGTTATAGGCCTTCTGTGTGCCCCTGAAGAGGTTTTTGAGATTGAGTTTCTTCATTTTTAAAGGGTCAGAATAATGTTTGCTCCACTTATGTGATAAGGTTGATTGGAGACTAAATGTGATAATGTGAAAACACTTGTAAACGCTAACGTACTATCAAAACGTTATGTAGTTATCATACGTGAAAAGAGCAATGAAGTGAGCAGGATCTGAATTTCTATTGACACTATATCTAAACATTCATGAAAAAGAGTTGAAAATTGAAGATAACCTAAGGAAAATCATTTTTTATTTACAAACTTATTTCTAAGACCTGGAACTTCCAAAAATGGTGCTTTATTTCAAAGGCTAAGGACACCAGCCTTTCAAACACCACACACATTGGGCTCATCCTGATGTTGTCTCTGAGTCTTGTATTTCCTAGTTCGGAAAACCCACTAGTAAAGTCAACATAGAAATGAATATAACAGGAAATGCAGTGTGAGAAAAAAATGATAAAATATTAAAGTATGCAACATGTTTGCCCAAAGGCAGGAGAGTTTAAATATGTAAAATCTAAATCTGCTGTAAGTTTCAGCTTTATGTTGCAGCATCACAAATCAATAGATCTGATATGTATTATGCATTTTCTTCTGGACCTTTCAAAAATACTCGAGTGATGTATCACCTAATGGTCAATATAACCTAGTAAGCAAAAGAAATTTATCATTTATTTACTGTAAAAGAGCAGAACTAATACTATATGGCTCTGTGAGGTCATCTTGTCCTTCCGCTACTTTCTGTCAGAAAATGCCTGAGTACACTCAAAGTACAAGTATTTATTTACTTCCTGGTATTTCCATTCCTAGTTTGAAATACTTCCTCAGATATATATTCCATAGTCTTCCATGTCATTTATCTCATTTTCTAAGTTCATTAAAAATATAAGGGTTTTCCTTGATTATGTCAGTCTTCTTTACTTGAATTTAAAAATTATGATTATTAACAAATTGGTAAGTTGATGTAATATCAACTAAAGTTGCTTAATATGTTCACATAATTACTAATAATTTTTTTAAAAGATTTATTTATTTATACATACAAGCTGGGGTACAGACCAGAGGCATGGGGCGGCAAGAGGGTCCACCAGAGACAGAGTGGGGAGCAAAACAGGCAGATCAGAATTACACTGCTGAGGGGAGCAGTGGGTGAAGCAGGAGAGGTCTGCCATACCATATGGGTTTCTCCCCAGCTGGGCGTCGAACTCACATTGTGTGCTGCCGACAACTCCACAGCGCAGCGCTTAACCACTGCGCCACCAGGGAGGCCCATTACTAATAATTTTGTTACATATATAATAAGTTAACATTTATATGGCATAGTATTTTATGCTTGGTGTTTAATGTTCACATAATATATAGTTAAAAATCAAAATAAAATCCGGATAGAAGTAATGGTCAATAAATCAATTACAAAATGTTGGAAATCAGTTTGATAAAAATTCTTTAAATAAATTTAATGCTTAATAATATTTAATATTTTTGTGTGTTACATAACACACACACACAAACACACACATCACTGTTAGCTGATTGTGAGTCCTTGAAGTTGGGAACTATGTCATTCAGTTTTGTATTTTTCTGCCCAGCTATGCTTGGCACAGAGCAGTTGTCCCATTGATGTCTTATTTTGCGTTATATCTCCTCCATCAACATGAATATATGGTAAATGAAAAAAGGCATTTTAAAATTTGTAGAAAATCTTCTCACATAATAGGCTTGCAATCAGCACTTAATTTTTTTTGAATGTTGATATTCCCTCCACCTGATCTAAACTGAATATGACAATAGATTTTCCTTTTGACACTGATTGTTCTAGAAATCAGTAAGTTATGAAGGACATTCCACTAGGATTTTTCTTTTGGGAAAGATTTTCTTTCCTAATGAAAGAGATAGCCAAAAGTATAGAATGCTATTTGTTTTACCTGGTTTTTCCCTTCATGCTTTTAAAATGACATGTGAAGATGTGAAACTTAATAACGACATGGTCCCTGAGACAAGACTGCCCTGATATATGCAGATGACAGGACATCAAGCAGAAAACGTCTGGGTATTGGGAGACTGGGTTAGAATAGAATGGTAAGGAAAGTAGAGATTGTGAATTCTTACAGAGAGATTTAGAGAATCATCCCTTGGACCCATTTGTTCACATTTTATGGATAACATAATGTAGGGATGCTCCCCTCTTCATTCCAGATAGGGTTTGTTTATATTCCAGGGTAAAGGATGAGTCTACTCTTTCTCTCCAGAGGGAGGGCAGACAACTGCTCCAGCCATCCTATGTAATTCTGAGAGTCATAACTTCAAGGCTCTTGTGATGCAAACCCTCGCTGAGCTTGGGTGACAGCAGGTTTTACTGTATCACCTGGGGAGGAAGGAGCCATGGGGACCCAAGCAAGATGCTCTGTGAGTGAGCATTGTGCTCTCTGGTCCCAGGTCCTCTTACTTCCTGTCAGGACAAACACACACATGCAGACATAGGTCTGTTAAATAATTGCTCACATGAAGCCTTTTAGATGATTGCTGTGTTTGGCATATCAATATCAGAGTCTCTTCTTTTATGGAAAAAAAATAGATGTCATTATTTGTAAACACATTTTAAGTCAGTTGTTCTGTAGCTTTCAGTGAAGACATCCTAACTGAAACAGAATCAGTCTACTTCTCTCTCAGAGTCATATGGCATAGCCATCTCTTCTTGAATTCTTCCTGGGATTACTTTAAAAGGACTGCTATCTAATGTATGCATGCTTTCATAGCTAGGAAATTCATAAAAATCCAGCCAGATTGTAGCCCTTGTTCATCCTATCTATAGCACAGTGTTTAAAAGTATAACATTTGTCTTCAAACAGATCCAGGATTTTATTCTAATTCTAGAATTTGTTGGCTATATGATATTTAACCTCTGCTTTAAGTTTCAATGTCATTTTTTGTGAAGCTAGCAAAACAATACTTACATCATAGGGTTTTGTAGGGATTAAATAAAAAATTCATTTAAAGTGCTTAGCAAATGCTTGGCATAGACAAAGCACTTAAAAGAAGTAACCTCAATGAGTGAAGTAGCAGTTCCACCACCGCTGCAGTCTCTGAGAACAGTGTGCCTATTTATAAGTTAGATGTATTTGTCAAACTAACAATGCTTAACCCCCACCCAAGTCATTCCCACAAATGGACATTCTAAGTTAATTCTAAGTTAATCAGGTGATAATCTTTATCAATAGAAGCCTCAGTACTGATGGAAGTATGTCATATAGCTCAGATAGCACAGGCAGAAGAAAAGGCAGAGGATCAGGCATTCATAATCTATTTATATCTAGGTCTTCTTCAGCATAGTGACAAACACTGTGTTCCTGTGGGGTCATTCTGGTCATGTCTCTTCTTCTTCCCATATCTTTCCCATTTGATTTGATTTCTTAATAGTTCAGTCTTCCTGTATGCATGTGTATGCATTCTTGTCTGTTAATATCCTTTCAATACTTAGTAGACAGAATCAAACTACTAACTTCTCTCTACATAGCATAAACAGTGAAGATCACAAATCCTAGTCTTTCTCTTCATCTAAAAGCGTTGTGTATGGAGGGCCTCCCCGGTGGCGCAGCGGTTGAGCGCTGCGCTGTGGAGCTGTCGGCAGCAGTGACACGAGTTTGACGCCCGGCCGGGGAGAATCCCACATGGTGCGGCAGACCTCTCCTGCCTCGCCCGCTGCTCCCCTCAGCAGTGTACTTCTGATCTGCCTGTTCTGCTCCCCACTCTGTCTCTGGTGAACCCTCTTGCCGCCCCACGCCTCTGGCTTGTACCCCAGCTTGTATGTATAAATAAAATAAAATCTTAAAAAAAAAAAAAAAAGCTTTGTGTATGGAAATAGACATACAACTTTAGCACTTCTGTAGCAGCTACCACTGGCTCATGTTGTGATTGTACCTAAGATTTTTTCTTTAAGCCAAGGTTCCATAATGCACATTAGTAATAAATGCAGGAATTTACCTTTATTTTCATTATGATTAACTTACTATTTTTAATTCATTATTCCATCTTATTTATATATCTTGCTTGTGTCTGTTAATTCTTCAAAATAAATTCCTGATTCTATAAATAATTTGTGTGTGATAGCAAATTTGTGGGATGTAAAATGTTCATTTTCCCCTTAGACACACTAATAAAGCTCTACAATTAAGTATAGCAATGTTCCCATTTTTGGGTTATAATCAGTTCTTGCTTTAAAGGTAAACCATCTTTGTCAGTTTCAAAATTAATTTAAAAGAGTAAGTCAAATATAGTGACTTGTAACACCCATTAGGACCCTCTCTTTTAGGTTGACTTCATTCTATTGATCAGCGCTGTTTGATCTCAGATGTACTTTTACATAATTAACTTATTTTTCAATATGTACAATTCCACCATGTCCACAAGAAAAGTCTCATTAAATCACTGATTCATTGATTTACTTAGTTCATCAAAATATACCTTGAGGAAAGCTTAAGTATTTATAAAGTCAAGCATTATACTCAGTCCACAGACACAAGCTGAATAAAAAGCATTTCATATATTGAAAATAATCTTTGCTGTATACTAAATGCTGAAAGTACAAAATATTGTGGGGGCTAGGAAGGAAGAATATTATTATTCCTGAGGGAGTTAGGAAAGGCTCCATATTATTTGAGATACTTTGATCATATTTCAGACTAAATTTGGGATATAGCAAATGATTCTGTACTACTGCTATGTTTGATGCCAATGGAAATCAAAAGTAAAATGAAACATAAAGATTAAATGTTTTTCTATTTTTATTATAATTGTAACCCTAAGAATAATTGCCCCTGAATCATATTTGAATCAAATTCATAAATATATATGAATATATATGAATATATACATATATACAAATATATATCCAATATACAAATTTGTATGTGTACAAATATATATACATATATACACATATATATATTTGAATATATCTCTGCAAGTCTTGGACAACTGACAGACATCTCTAATATCAAATAGCAAGCACTAGGTGGTCAGATAAACTATGGTTGACTGAAATGTCAGATTTGGGTGTAAAGTAAATAGAAATTATCAGGATGATCACCAGCATTTACATGGTATAAGGATTTTGTAAAAGTATTTCAAGAAAAAAAAGGTAGAAATTAACTTTACCACCTGAGCAAATTGAAGAATTCTCTGTAAAACATATAAATATTCTGAATCTTCTTTGTAGCTGTGGTGGTTTTAGGTGGCTATATATCTCCTTATTGAACAGTTTGTCTAGGTCAGACGGGGTGCCAGCTTAGAGTACGATCATTTTCTGAATATGCTCATAACCTTGGGCAAATGTGTAGCCCTACACATATATGTGGTTGACTGGTGGTTGTAAAAGTTTAACCAGAGAAATATAACTGGTATACTATAGACAGACAGACAGATACACAGATAGATGACAGATTTATATACATATATGACAGAGATGAGAGATATATAAAGGTATTCATTACAAAACTTGACTTGTATATTGCAGGGGCGAGCTCAACAAACTTGAAATCCATACCTGATCAGAAAAAGCAGTATGGACCTCTTGGACACAGATTGACGTTTCCTTCCTAGGTGGAATTTCTTCTCCAGAGCAGCCTCATCTCTGCTCTTAAGGCCTTTGAATGGATTGAATCAATCAGATCTATCAAGGTTACCTATGATAATATCACTTTTTTAAGTGAACAGTTTGTGAAAATTAATCTCATATATGAAATAAATGCACAGTATCCCCTATATCAGCACTTGTTGAGTAACTGCGTACTATAAGTAATTTGATACATAGCAGAGAAATTCACAACAACCTCTAGGTTCTCAAGAGTATGTCCAAACTTTTCAAACACTATCTGAACATCTAATTCCCCAGGTTTTCCTTTCAAATTTCTTTTTAGTCCATTCCTGGCCCCAACTGTTATCCACTACATTAGATAGCCATGATGCTAAACAATTATCTGTTGTTTCTTTCTAAAAACATTCTGCTAAAAGACTTTCACAATGACAAACTCCAAGTTAGATCAAATAAATAGCTACTTCAGTATAGTCATCCAGGATTCAGTACCCAGGCAAAACAAAGACGCTTCTCTGGGAATGTGACTTTGAAGAAAGTGCAATTCGATTCTGTCCCCTTTGGTGACTGTCAGCCTGCTGGTTTTCACCATGATTGTTAACTGATGGAGGAGATATAACTCCATTATCTAACTCAAGGGTAAAACCAGATGAGGAAGTGGGGGGTAGAAGGAATTAACATAACCATGAGCACAAACCCTAGGCACCAGCACCTGAGTTACAAAGCATAGGAAGGAGCTAGACTGCAGTCTAGGGGAAAAGATATGGAGATTGAGCCCATTGTAGAATCTCAGGTCTCTTTTCTAATTCTAATGAGCCAGCAAACAGGAACCTTCCTTGAAGATGATCCCCTCTCTGACAGAAAGAGAGTAAAAACCGGACCTGCCCCCACAAAGGGTCAGCCCTTTCTGCCCGCTTGTGTCTGTGCAAGTGTCCTATACTTCTTTGTCCCTTTTCCTAATAAGCCTATTCTTTACAACTGAGTCTTTGCCTCGTGGAGAAACTTGCCGCGTGCTGCCGAAGGGAGCTCTGGTGAAAACTTTCCCAGAGTGGACCCAAGGACCCCGCCCCACTCTCAAATCCATCGGAAAACCATTTGAACCGGGAAAACAGAAAAAACACAGCCTCCACACCAAGAATGAGCATGGCTGTTACTAGCGAATACCCGGGAGGGGCATGACCACTTACTGATAAGACTCGTGTCCGGAAATCACTGATAAGACCCCTGCCTGTAAGTGACCTCCACCCCACTGAGGTCATCCTTCCCTGAAACCCACCAAAAGATTGCGGAAGCTACTCTGTATAAAACCCCCCTGCTGCCTTTGTTCAGGGCCCAGGTCTTTAGAGGTGAACCTCTCCTGGGCCCACTGGCGTAATAAACTTCCTGTGCTCACTGTGTTCCTGAGTGCCACTTGGTGTTTCCCGTGCCAACTTCTGCAAGACATTAACTGCTGATTTTTAAGGTGACTGAACTTGATGAGTGGGGATTGGAATAGGTCACATTAAACTCTGCAGAGTCAGTTGCTTTAACTGCAGCTGTTTGTCCTGAATAAAATCTCCCTGGGTTCCTGAAAGCTTTTGGTTCATTTCTAAACTCCTGAAAAAGGTGATTCTCATCATTTTTCTAGTTATTCCATTTATTTTATGGAATAATTTAAAAACGTACTTATTCCATCAATTTTACTGAAATAATGCCTATGTCTCAGTTTCTTTCCTTCTTTTTTAATATCCAAAAGGGCAGGTTTACTATAAAAAGAGAGAGAAAAGTAAAGGATACTTGCATAGATATAGAAGGAGCTGTTTGTTAAAAGAGGCTGCATAAAAGTCACAGGTGAGCAGTCTTGGAGAGCTGCCTCCACTGCTGTGCAAAAGGAGGTCAGTGAAGAGAAATATCTGCAAAGTCACAGGTGGGCAGGAAAGCTGCTCTATGTCACATTTTCTAATATAAGAACCCATAAGGTATCCTAATTATATTTATTATTCACACCAGCTATTGTTCATCTGTACAATTCAGTTATAGTAAGGTGGGCAAACATATGACAACACTAGAAAGCATCAATATATAAAGACTAATGGATTCATTTATGTAGAGAAAATATATTTAATCAGTTTATGTAGTTATAGCGAATATAAATAAGTTGCATATTTATTTTCTCCTTAGTTACTGGATGGAATACAAGAAATACAAGTCATCTGTTGTAGTTGAGGTTTAGAAAAACTTAAAATACTGTTAAGATTCAAAATGCTACAATAAAGAGAAAATTATGAAAATTTTAATTCTACTATGTATAATATAAATTATGTTGAAATAAATCTTTTACTAGTTTCCAGAAAGTATTTTCATAAAATCTAAAATACTTTATGCTCAAATGGTTGCGTTCATTTTGCCTCCAGTTACATTCCTTTACAATGAGTTACCTCATTACTGGAATTCTCAAATTATTTTATTTATGCTCCAAATAAGAAATCAGTACTAAATTATAAATTAGCACAAACTCTTCTAGAGTTTTTCTGTGTGGTTCTTTGTTAAAATATTTGCGCTCAGATGCAATTCCAAATGCACATTTAGGCAAACAGAACCTGCTGAACATCGCTATCAATCTCACTGCTTTGCACTGTCCTGGGGACCAAAGCACACAAGCACACGCCAATACTGTTAAATACATTTGTTTGAAGAGTACACCTGGTCTGTTACCATTTGTAGGAATAGGAGAGTAAACAACAGTGTTTGAAAAGGAAAGAGTTTTAACTTTCCCTGTAGGGAAAGGTGACTAAGCTTGCTGTGAGGAGAAGGTGTTACCTTGGGGATCCCAGGGGACAAAAATTCTTTTGATATTCAAGTTTTCTGGGAGAGGTGACAACGAATCAGTTGCAAACAAAATAATTGAATTTAGACTGGTTTTCCTGTGAAATGATTGAATTAGATAGACAATAGTACACCATCTTTAGGGAGAGACCACTTAAGGTATCTCAACAAGTAGAGAATCCCGAGAGTGAAGAAATGGGTTCAAACCTAGTTCTCTTAAGAACTTGGAGAAGTGGCATATGTATGCTAGTGGTTATCTGTACAATGATAATAACTACCCTACCTCCCATATCTAATGACATGAGAGAAATAAAAACACAAGACAGCAGATATTGCACAAAAGATAATTGTTACTGTATTTCAAATGAATATTTGCAGATAAGTGGTAATATATTTCTACTTCTATCATTGCCATACATATTGATTTGAATGCTGGATTTTAGAGTAGTAAATAATTTACAAGCTGGAAGTAAGCCTTTATTCTTTAATATACTTTTTTTTCATTCCATTTGAAATTTTACAAAATTGCATCAAATGCTTGCCTGCTTTATATTTTGGGAAGGTAGAGTTTAATGATAAAACTAGAGGGTTTTTATTCTACTTAATATTACAACAAATAAGTTAGAATTTGCTAAGAGCCATTGGATCTGTATGGGAAAGGACACTTGTGAGCAGTTAATGATCAATTTTGTTGTATAATTAAAACCTAATTATTATCGTTCTAACAAACACTTTCACTGGGAGTTTTAAAATATAACAATAATAAAACCAACAAACACCATTTGTTGAAGAGACTTTCTTTTCATTGATGGACACTCATATATTTTACAACAGATTTTCTTTTCCCTCCAGACTTGAAAGTATATAATATTTATGTAGAATTTCAACAATCTAGTTTTTCTAAGGTTAGTCTGTAAAATAATATTAAAATCAAAGCTCTGCACCTTTAAATCTCATATCTTTATCTGCTATTTTTAGTAATAACAATAATAAAACCAATAAGTAATACTTTATCCTCATGAGAAGCTCTATATCTCTGTTTTGTACAAGAGATGCAGATATGTCAGTTATTTTACTCATGGTCACACAAATAGTGTATCTCATAGACCCATGATTCAATTCCAGATCCCAAAACTTATAGGTTTAACGATCATCTAAAACTGACTTTATGTTCAAAGTTCTGAAGCAATTTCTTTTAGATTATCTGTATGGCTGCTAAAAGCTGTAATTATTATATACTGTTATCTGAGCCAAAGAGTACGGAAGGAAGAAATGACTCTAGTAGTTAGTGGTAAAATAATACGAGTTGCCTATATACAATAACTTTATAAATGTCCTGTATCCCCTTTCACCCTGATGCATATAAAGAAGACAAGAGTTACCTCCTATCTTCCTTGCGTTTACACACACTTATATGATTCTTTACCATTTATTTTTCTCTTCCTTTGTAATTTATTTCAGGTTTATTGTTTAAATGTGAGCATGACTTGAGTAGGAGTGAGGAAATATACTGTGCAGTTTATTCTGGAATCTCCCTGCTCCTAGGAAGGGTGGTTTTATACAAGCTCAGTTGCCTCATACCAGGACTACGTTGGTCTTCTCTGGCATCAAGGTATGCCCAGTGAATTCCTAAAATCAACCAAGTCATGGGCTAGCCAGCTGTGCAAAAAGATTATGTTACTGAAGTCAACATTTTAAATGTATCTTCTTCAAAGATTTAAAAATGTCTGGAATCCCAACTAAAGAACAGTTCTTTTAACATTGCAATGACTTTTTATGGAGCATAGATTTATCTCCTTTTAGAAACCATATTTGTATTAGATGACAACCAGTAGAGCTTAGAAAAATGGTTATGAGCAAAGTCGTTTTTTCTCTGAAGAAAAATTCTGGATGGAGAAACTGGCAGATGCTTGAAATTGTGCCTTGAGAAAAAAAATACAATCCAGTGAAAAGCTGTAAGGACAAGGAATATTTTCCTGAAAAAAATAATTTCAGTGTTATCTAATTTGTGTTAAAATATTATCAAAAATTGACTCTTGGAAAATGAGAAACAAAAATGTATCAGAGAATATGTAGAAGAAACTGCTTTGACAAGATTTACATTTTAAATGTTACAATTAAGTATCCTTGTATTCAAGGAAATAGGTCTTTGCTCTTTTAGGGTTTGCAGTGTGTGTGTGTGCTGAGAAAAAAATATATATGTATCTCTCTCACAATACTAAATTCAGTATTTGTTTAGTACAAATATTTTTGATCACTGGACTTAAAACCCTGAGGTTTCCGAAAACATCTTAGTCATAATGAATCATGTTAGAAGCGGTGTGGATGAGGCAAGTACAGGCAATTAATTATACCATCACAAATTTAGAGGTAACATGGGAAATTTTTGCGCACATTCCAGAAATTGCTTGTCTTTAGTTGAGTATTTATCTCCCAATGAGGCAATTAAGTATTTGTCTAAGATCTCACATGGTTCAAAATCTTTGGGTCAGTGGTGTTTATGTGAGCCTCTAATTGATACAACTAACTGCACGTGATGTTTCTTCAGAGCGAACAATACCACCACCGAACAGAGTGTAAGCACCAAAATATTAACTCTTATGCTAGATAAGTCTTGTCTCCTTATGAATCTAAGATTTGTCTTTAAAAATGTATTTAAATAAACTACAAAATAATGTGTAAAATATCTAATCATATTTAGATTTTTTTTGCTTTATTAATATTCTTAAATCAAATAGGTAACAGTTTTGAAAATTAAGTTTCTGACCCAGATCAGTGCTCTGTGAAATTCTCCCCCTCTCAATTTTAAAGATCATATTCACTTTTCCTTTAATCACATTATGGACACAACAGAGAAACCAGTTATAATCTACATCAGTGTTTCCCCAAATGCAACTTAAGAACAGAGCTTGGGTTTTGTAATTTAAATATCTGTTGGATTTCAATTGTAGTCATATAAAGTAATTGTGATCAATGAAATGTTGGGTAAAACAAACCTAAGCAGGTGTTGTCATATGATTTACTGGAGATTTAACAATAATTATAATGACAGTGATTTTAACTTATTGTATATACAGTGTTTGCTGGCATTGTCCTAATCCTTTATATGGTTTAACACAATCACCCCCAAATAACTGCAAGAAATAAGTACTGTACTATCCTTATTGCCATACAGGAGTTTCTGAAGTATAGAAAGTCAAGTGACTTGCTTAAAGTGTCATAGCTAGTAAGTGCCAAAACCTGGACTCAAACAGGAAATAAGACATAAGAGCCCAGACCCTTAAGTGAATATCAGGTAATACTTTGGCAGTTTTCTTGGAAATTTGGAAAATTTGCACATTTGGATAAAAACAAAAATACCTTTATTGTGCTAGTGTGAATTATGACCCTCAGAAAGGGTACTTTCTCTTTAATTGCAAGATCATTCCTCACTGAATATGTGAAAGGCAGTGGTAGGGAAGTTAAAAGGGAAATGTATAGCTTTCACAAATACATGCATTCTTCAAAAGTATATGGAATGGTGCCATATAAATTATGAAATTAAATATATAATTCTGTTTATACTAGGATCATATTATATTTGTCTATGAAGGTAGAGAGGAAATACTATAGGAGCTCTGGTAACTTTAGACAGCAATTCACCTATCTGGACCACTCTCTTCCCTGCCATTCTGTAGGTCCAAGGGCCTTCAGTCAACAGACTCATTGGCCTTTGAGGAAACCACTTCATGCCAAGAACTCCTCAGAGTTCTAAGAAAGCAGCAAGGAACATGGCTGAAAAGGTCCCTATCCTCATGAAGATCACATTCTAGCAGAATTAGACAGATAATAATTTAATAGCAATTTTTGTTCAGGTTTTCAGTAGAAAGTTTTTATTATATGGGCACTGATGATATGTAAACAATATCAAAACAAGTTTCTTATTTTTCACTCTGGAAATTTCTCAGTATAATTTTAAAAATCTCTCTTATTTTTATATCTTTCTCCTTCATTATTTGCTGTTTTCGTCCCACAATTTCTTCTTATATTTCCCAGAATACCTAGAAGATGTTAGCTACTCCTAAGTGCAAAAAGGACAGAGAACTTGTTCAAGGCATCACAAACTCAGCCAAGTTCTCTTATCTAAACTGATATATGAATTGTTTCTCTAACATCAAGTGTGTACAAACCTGACAGGGTGACCAAAGAGATTTTTGTGGTGTGGCATAGGAAAGAAAATGCCTAGATCAGGCGGTGTTAATAAACAAATTGGCAGAGAATGAACAGACCTTCAGTAAGATAAAAATAATAAAATAAAAATTAATTCAGTTATTGGATTATAGGAATACTGGAATGAGAGATAAACCTTTTAAGTTGCAACATGCATTCTAGGATACTCTGCAATACTGGTGTGCATAGAAACACAGACAGCTCCTTGACTGCAGTGGTGACAACCTAGGAAGAATCAATGTTTTCTTTTTGTGTGACCCTGGAAACCACTAGGGAGACAGACTGACAAACATTCAACATCACATGGCTCCTAGCAGAGATGTCCCTAATCACTGACTTGTCTCAAGGAGAAATACTTATGAAGTAGATTGCTCCCAAGATCCCATCAACCCATCTGTCCTCTTAGTGTGGATGACAGGTCCCATGAATTCAGTTATACTGATTGGCATCTATAAATTATGGTCCAGTTCAGTGACTTAGTTCTTTTTTTTTAAATTTATTTATTTATACAAGCTGGGGTACAAGCCTGAGGCATGGGGCGGCGAGAGGGTTCAGCAGAGACGGAGTGGGGCGCAGAACAGGCAGATCAGAAATACACTGCTGAGGGGAGCAGCGGGTGAGGCAGGAGAGGTCTGCCGCACCATGTGGGATTCTCCCTGGCCGGGCGTCGAACTCGCATCGCTGCTGCCGACAGCTCCACAGCGCAGCGCTCAACCGCTGCGCCACCAGGGAGGCCCGACTTAGTTCTATTATAATAAAACTTAAGGATGTGCTTTAAATATTTATATACATGTAAATTATACACATAGGATTGTATATTGATATGTATATACCCTGTGCATGTATATTCAAAATTACATTATTGTAATTAAGCAACTTGTATACATGAAAATAGGATATATTGGGTTAGGAACAATAGTTGTAGTTTAATATTCATGCCAAAAATATTCTTTCTCAGAAAATCCTGAGTCAGACAGATATATAGTAGCAAATGGTAATTTTTTTTTTTTAGCATTTTAATTTGCTACCTTAGAATCTTCTCTTTGAAATTAGTCTGGAAAATTTAAAGATGAGTAATAGGAAATATTTGTTTCAAAATTTTACATTATTAATGCTTGCTTGTAGTCATTCACAAGGTGGGTAAACTGAGTATAAGGGGTCAATTGCCTGGTGAAGGATAGAATTGGACTACTAGTGTCAAATTTAATATATATGTACACACATTGATTTATAATAATGCACACCTGAAACATGCAATGATGCAGAGATTTTTCTATGAAAATAATAAAAACATCAAACAAGCAGCACACAAGACATGCAATATTAACTAAAGCTATCCTGTGGGATATTTTTGCACACGATTGTAGTTGATCCAGCAGGCCAGGTCAAAAATGTACTGTGCAGATGGCTCTGAATCTTCCTAGTATTTAGGTGACAGTGACTTAAACGTAAAGTCATAGTGTCTTTAGTAACAAGAGGAACTACAACCCTTTAAATAAATTAACCTCAACTGCAAAACCAAAAACAAATGTAAACTTTAATGATTATTTAATAATTGTCAGTACTATGAAGAGTGTTAGGTGCATTTTAATCTTAAGAACAATTCCATAAAGTGACTTTTATCATTACCCACATGTTCAGAAATTAAGAATGAGGCTGAGCATTTTGCTTAGCAACACAGCTGGTAGGTGGCGTGAACCAGTTCCTGAACTTGAGCCCTGACTACTGCCAAATTGCTGTATCAGTGAGCATACTGATTGTATCAAATGTATATGTGTGTTTAATCCTATTACATTGTAAATTTGAGCTATTACTTTTTTAAATTAAATTTGAATTTGATATATGTTCTATCTCTAATGTATATCCATCCACCTGCCTATAACTAATGTAGCTAAACAGCAGCATGTAGCATAGTTTTCATTTTGTGTATAATTTTTACCCTTGCATTTAAAAAGAATGACTCAGTGATGTTTTCATTTAAGGCACTTTGTGTTTATATAACATTCATGGAAATACAAATTAAAAGATGAATTAGACACATATCAATCCTGCAAAATCTTTCAGTTCAATAATAGAGATGTATGAACATAAAACAAATAAGAAAATAGGTTTAAGAGAAAGCATGAATAAAATTCTGTAGCCTTTTAGAAAAGGAAGAGATTATTTTTACTGGAGGGAGTTAGAGAGAAGATTTCATAGGGAAAGGGTACATTTGAGTTCAAGTTTAGTAGACTAGATTTACAGAGGGAAAGATAGTAGTCCCCTTATATGCAGTGGTAGCATAAAGAATAATGTGGAGGCTGAAAATTATGAGTCTTTTATGGGTATATGTAAGTTAACAACAGCCATCACTCACTGCATACTTATGTGATATAAACTGTGCTGTGCACAATATATTCTCTATTGCTAAACCCCACAATAATCTGGTAAGATAGATATTAAAAAATATGAAAAGTAGAGCTCAGGAGGCTTAAGAAATATCCCCACGGTAATAGCTTCTCTATAACAGTCTGAATTCAAACTTATCTCAAATTGGCTTGCAATATTACACTGTTTCCCAAAAACTACAAAAAGTAATTTCACTTATTGAGCATAAGATTGTTGAAGAATAATAATGAAACAAAATTTTGAAAAGTTCAATATTGGGTCCAGAAAATAAGAGCAAATATTTATATGCCAAGAACTGTTATGAGCTCTCCATTTAATAGTTACAACATTATGAAGTAGATATTATGATTAATTCCATTTCCAGATGAGAAATATGAAGCATAATGAAACAAGTAAATTTCCCAAGGCATAAGAGTCAGTATTCAAACCCATGAGTAAAATATTACAGTTTTGTCTCTTACTAGTAGAATTGTTGCTTCTCTGATGATGGAGGATAGAGAATGTTGAAAAGGTGGAGTAAGGAATTTTAACTTCCTTCTAAAATAACAAAAAGCCAATGAAGACACTTGGTAAGAAAAGTGACAAAATCAGAGCCTGTGCTTCAGATAAATTATCTTGATGGAAACACTTGCTTTAGATCAAAGAGTAGAGAGGTCAGTCAAGAGGTATTTTTCATGCAGGTGCTATAGAATCAAGGTATGGAACATATTATTATACAGAGGGAGCAAATATTTAGGTAGAGATACTTCGAAAATCAAACAAAGCAGATGTTTCAATTTATTAGATATGAGGACGAAAGAAGAACTAGGAGGCATTTCTAATCAGGATGAATTAGAAGGACAGCAGTAATATTAAATAGCTTGCCAAGATTGATTATTGTTACTAAAATGGAGTGACATATGAAGTTTTAAGAAAATGGTGTTTTCTTGGCCAAGAACCTCTATGTCAGGTTTAATGGCTTGTACTATTGCTTAAGTGTGAAGGGGAGAAATGTTTAATGTTACTGTAAGATTTCCATGCCCATGTTCCTGTAGTAATGTAAAGACTCTGTCACCTACTCTAGTTCCTGTCAATGAATAACCTGTAAATAATCAATAAAAATATGTTTGTTAATCATAAAAACATTTTGAGATATAATTGCGAGCATTATTATAGTCATTCCCTAGAAACTTAAAAATGACTTATTTCTTTACCTAAAAGAACCTCCCATTTAACCTAGTTACCTAGAATGATACTCTAAACTTATTGGTAGTACTGAATCAAGAATCAACATACTATGGATTGGTAGGAGGCTGGAATGTGCTACAAACTTTGTTGTAGTTTTCTCCAAAGTCAGAATTCAATGCAATTAACCAGACTAAATTTTGAAAATTAATCTTTTTATGTAAGTAATTCATATGTGCACTATATGAAATGTGAACAAGACGAAGACAACAAACATTTGGATTAATACTTTTCATGTAATATATTATTTCTTGAAATATAACTCATATTGATGTCTGTTGACCTCATATTCTCCAAATAGTTTCTCCCCTGAATTCTTCCTACATATTCAGTTGAAAACACTAAAAAATTTGAGGTCCCATGATTTTATCAGTCAGTGAAAATTTTCAGTATATATTAAATAATAAAATGTCTAGGATCGGGCCTCCCCGGTGGCGCAGCGGTTAAGCGCTGCGCTGTGGAGCTGTCGGTAGCGGCGACGCGAATTCGATGCCCGGCCAGGGAGAATCCCACATGGTGCGGCAGACCCCTCCTGCCTCGCCCGCTGCTCCCCTCAGCAGTGTATTTCTGATCTGCTTGTTCTGCTCCCCGCTCTGTCTCTGGTGAACCCTCTCGCCGCCCCACGCCTCTGGCCTGTACCCCAGCTTGTATGTATAAAAATAAAAAAAAATAAAAAAAAATCTTTAAAAAAAAAAAAAGTCTAGGATCTGCAGAAATAAAAGGTTCAGAGAATCTAACTTAGTCCCTCTTCAAAGTAGATGAGTGAATAGAGATGTGTAGTATGCACAGGTATTGCACATTTAATGATCATTAGCTCTTAATAACCTTGGGTACGACTGAGATTTATGAAGATTTTTACTCAGCAGGAAATCAAAGTGCTAATTTCAGTAAAAAACACCAGTTTGTTTGTCAGGAACAAATTTTTGACTTCCACAAATTCTGACTTTTCAGTTGACTTTATAACACTACAATGTCATGACAAAAGATTTTAAGTGGTAGAGGACTGTTAAATCATTTATTTTAGGATGAACATCCTTCTACCAGACTACGCACTGCCAACATCACCACTGCAAATAAAATAAGTCTTAAAAGTGAGACTGTAATTAGTGTTATTACCTACCTTTTCCTAATAACCCCTCAAAAATAATGGAACCTTGCCCTGCATAGTTTTTGGCAACAGACTCCATCATCTATTATTATTTGACTTTTCTTTTTGTCTTCACAAACTCCTGTACACTTTCTGATCTTTTCTCTGATTTTATATGACTTTTAGAACTGTCATGAACAGATAGACTTTTAGACAGACAGACAGACAATTTAGAACTTTCGTCAACTTTTAGAACAGTCATCAACAATACCAGTCCATAGTATGTTGATTCTTGATCCAGTACTACCAGTAAGTTTGGAGTATCATTCTAGGTCATTAGTTTAAATTGGAGGTTCTTTTAGGTAAAGAAATAAGTCATTTTTAAATTTCTAGGGAATGACTATAATAATGCTCCCAATTATATCTCAAAAAATTTTTATGACTATTTAGAACTGCTTAGTAATAATACCAGTTTTCTGGAAGCTTCTTGAGTGTGTCAATTTTTTTTTCCTCCCACACTCTCTGTCCCATAGATCTTAAAAGCAGAATAAGTATACTGTTGAATTATTTTTTCCATCTCAAGGCCCTCATATATTTTGGTGGATAGGCTACCAGGAGACATTTTCTGGTACCATTCCACCAACCTTTCTGACAATCTTTCTTATTAATTGTAAATTTGGGCCTCTGGTTCACTGTTTTATTCTGTCATTCTGGATTAATTTTTAAAATGGAGGATATTACATATAAGACTACATCTTGTATGTATATAGAATGTTATATTTGAATTGCTATTTGTATGTGAACACATCTACTCTGCCATTCCACTTATGCTCCTTTCTTTAAGGTCATTATCCATAACTACCATACCACATTCAAACCTGTGATTTCAAGCATCTTATGATCAGAATCCCACTGAGATTTTCAGTTACTTTAATTTAGTATCTACTTTGACAAATTTTTGTTTTTCTCCATCAAGACCTACCATTAATTACTAGTGCTAATTTCTAACTCTCCATCACTATACTTTAATCATTACTTCTTCCAGTTCTTTGTATTAGGTTCTATTTATTCAATCAAAAGCTATGTCTGGAGTGTGTGACATGTGTCTGAAACTAATTAGCATTGAACAACCTGGGTCAAATTCCTAACTTCCTGAAACCCATGTTTTAGTAATAATAGTCCATTACTGGAGTAATTTTCCTGATTCCATTTATTCCTTTCTCTATTTCTATTTACTTATTGACAGAGAAAATGAGAATAAGGAGAGAAAGAGAGACAAGAGGGTAAAGAGAGAGAGAAAGACAGAAATGGATACAGAGAGACAAGGAAAGAGAGTGAGAGGGAGAAAGTGCTTAATCTAATAGGATCTGAGGAATAGAGAAATTTTGCATTGGCTGTTTTACTTCATTTTCACATTAATACATTGCTGCCTAGTGAAAAGTAGATGTCATAGATAAGTTAGAACAATATCAAAATTATAATTCATTATGAGGCAAAATGATATTCAGTAGCAACATGACAAATACATATTAATTTGATTTAACAGGAGAGCATATTAGAAATAAGACCAGAATTTTTAGTGAGCCAGGCAGACTTCTTAATAGATGATTGTGACTACTCTGAAGGCTAGAGAAACCACAGAGATGATGCTATTAGGATGAAGGTAGAAAACCTTTCCACTTTCAGAAGCCAGGAAACCATGACAGAATGAATGTACTCAAGGTATCAAGAGCACAAGGTTAAAATTGATTTAACTTATTAGGATGTTTGTTAACTATGTCAAGCATGTACACAATGATGATTTTAATTTCTAACACTATAATTTTACAACAGTAAAGTTGAAAAATATATTGTGGTATAAAAAATAAAACTGTCTTAGAAGAAAATGCTATGGAAGAATATATTCATGAATTATTTCTGTTCCACATATGACATTAACTCAAGTGAAAAAAATTCCCCACCAAGAAATCTTGAAAATTCAAATTCATTTATCTTGGATTTATGGATGTGATGCAGAAATCAACTAGAAAAGAGAAAGCCAAGTATATAAAATAACCATAAAATATGCTGGGCTGATAAATTTTTAGTACTTGAGCCTCTCAAATTACTTTCATTATATATGATAACTATTTTAAGTCACTTATTTAACACGTAGAACAAGAGTGAGTGAGAAAATGAACTCCGCATGCCATGGTTCCTACTGACCCAGTTGGTAAGAATTTTTTGTCTGAATTTCTGAGCAGACAAAAATAAATGAATTCAAAATTGCTAAGAGGGCCTCCCTGGTGGCGCAGCGGTTAATCACTGCGCTGTTGGAGCTGTCGGCAGCGGCGATGCGAGTTCGACGCTGGGGCCAGGGAGATTCCCACATTGTGCGGCAGACTTCCCCTGCCTTTCTGGCTGCTCCCCTCAGCAGTGTATTTCCTCAGTCTATCTGTTCTGCTCCCCACTCTGTCTCTGGTGAATCCTCTTGCCGCCCCACACCTCTGGCCTGTACCCCAGCTTGTATGCATAAATAAATAAATCTTTAAAAAAAAATAAAAGTGCTAAGAATTAAAAAGTAAAAGCAGGATTGAGTTATTCAAAACAGGACTGTAGTTATATAAAAAACACAAGTCACACATCTATATTCTTGATAAGTATGATTCATAAAGTTAATTATAAGTTTTCTAGCCGTGAAAGTGAGGTGAAACATACTAGCATGGTCACCAAAAGATAAAATCTGTACTCTTGTTTCAGAGAAATACAATCATCACTTACTTGAGGTCTGGAGACGTGTCACATAGGAATTATCATAGAAAAGATATTGTATAAAGCTAACATAAAAATCTTAGCATCATCTGTATGTTAGAAAACCTCTTCATATTTTATGTCAAGGAAAGTAGAAATCATATTCAATAAGGTTTTTCCTTGACCTGCTTCAAAAATCTTAATATACTGGAAGCCACTTAAATCATCCAGCAAGTGAGCAAATATAAAGTGATTGTGAAAATCGTCACATTTCACAGCTGAGACAGATGTCACAGCTCTGTGATGACTGCAGCAATGTGAGCACAGGCTCTGGATTTTAGTATGAAAATAAAATCTCATAACAATGACGATTGCTGCCAGTAAGAATGCCTTTTTTTAGTCCTCTTTCAGGAGTGACACAACCTAGTGTGTCAAATCTAGCGACTTAACAAAAATCATTGAACACAGCAGGGTTCACTATTTTGTAGCTTTATAGCGGAATGAAATGAAAGCGCTGACTCTCTAGTGTTCCCTGGCAGGAGCCAGGTGCTCTTCCTGCTATTGGTTCAGTCACTTCCGCCCGCTCTATCCTCCCTTTCTTTCTCCCTCTCTCCCATCTGTCCTCTCTTCCTCCCTCTTTTCTTCCTTCTCTTCCTCCCTCTCTTCCTCTCTTCCCTCCTTCCATTCCATATCATTCTGTAGCATATTTTGAATACTTAGCTTGTGCCAATCTTTGGAAAAGTAAGCAATTAGACTGTAGTGTGTTATAAGCTAAAAACTCAACTACATTTTGTGAAAGGATTGGGAATGGAATTTTTCAGCTTTTTTCTGAGGCCATCAAGGAAGACATGACAGATGCAACCTCAAGGATAAATAATGGCTCATCGGAGGAATCAGATGGAAGAAGAAACAGCATGTGATAGCTCAAGAGGTTTGAAAGAGCACACGATGTTCTGGGGACTGCAAATATTTTTGGTGCCTAGAGAACAGAGGCATATGCATGATTGCAAATGGTGGAGCATCATTTACATATTACTGACCTTCAGAGTTGGTTTGTTCATAATGGAGGGTGATTAAAATGCTTAACGGGGTATTGACATAATTTGTGTTTTTATGAAGATGGTAAGGTATAAGGGGATTAGAAAGATCAAGTCTGGAGGAAAGGAATTCAGATACAATTACAAGCAAATATAGAAATGGTTTGTGGACAGAGACAGATTTTTGGCTTTAAAATACAGTTTTTCTGCTGTAGACTCAGTTGGATCTGCTAAGTCTAATAATGTAAAACTCAAGTCTTTGAGCTATTCAATTAAAAAATAATAAATAGGGCCTTGTTGGTGGCATAGGGGTTAAGTCGCAGTGCTCTCATGGTATCACTGCTGGAGCCTGAGTTCAAACCCTGGCCAGGTAGCTAACTCACATGGCACAGCAGACCTCTCCTGGCTCACTCATCTTAGCCATATATTTCAGTAATTCTGCCTATTCTGCTTCCCACTCTCTGGTGAATCCTCTTGCCCCCTCATCTCTGGCCTACACCCCAGTTTTTCTATAAATAAATAAATAAATAAATAAATAAATCACACTTAAAGCATAATAAAAATAAATAGATTAGTGGTATAACAATGTTGTCATAGTATAGTTCTAACATTTACATAATGACACCCTAGTGAGGCTGCTTTTATTCATTTTAAGTTAATTCATCTCTGATTGGGGGGAATATAGAATTTTGTATTCCCAGGAACAATTTTATTAGATATCACTCAAAGCAATAAACAAAGACATAGTTATCTACAACAATCAGGAATTATAAAAGGAACATCTTCTAGAATCAAAAGCAACTAATTTGTGTCTGTTTCAGTTAAGTCTATGTTGAATGTCATTAATAGATCTCATTTCATGCACCTAAGTTCTCAGTTTGGGGAATCAATTGCTTTGTATTTTTCACAATGGGTTTTTTTTTTGTTGTTGTTTCTTTAAAATATCATAAAATTATACATTCTCATAATCCTGGACCTTTCTTATATTTTTTCCTTCCTCTAGAATTTCCTTCTCTTGCTTTGGCTTCCACCTTTCCACAATCATACCTTCTTTTAATACATATCCTCAATCCTTCCTCGTACTTCAGTCAGAATTTAGAATATAATCCTCTAGATTCCCACAACAGCGTATATTTGGCAGTTTCACAGGATTTATATTTTTTGTTTTGTATTTGTTTACAGATCTCTGTCTTCTCTTTGGCTTCAGATGCTTAAGAGAAGGAACTGCAGCCTACTCATTGGGCTATCCTTGGCCCTAGCCCCATGCTTTCGATCTGTCATACAATTTTTTTCACTAAATATTTGTAGAATAGATGTGAGGCTGTTGCCTGTGATTGTTATTGGCAGATCAAAACTGTACCACATAATCTCTGAATTTTTTCCCCGGGGTGACTTAAAAATAATATAGGAAACGTGTAATGGTATCTTTAAAAGAAGGTACTTTTATAGCTAAATGCATTAGAGTAGCTATTTTGGGATATAATTGTCATAATAAAGCCACCAGCTAAGATTATAATGGTAGAGTTGTATAGTTCTTTAATTGGCAGATAGGCTAAATCACAATTCTCTTATTATGCCAGCTTTCAATTTAGGGAAGTTGACTCTAACCAGTCAACCATTAATTCTTTAGATGGGAACTTCCTGGCACAGATGAAGTTTTCTCCAAAGAACGGTGAAAAACCAGGTCTTATCTCTTCTATGCTGATAATGATTTTTCCTGTTAAGTTCAAATGGTTGCAGAATAATTGGATGTGTTTGCTAATTTAATTTAAGTAAACCACTTATGTACCTCCTCATTAGCATAATAGAGTTTCCCCACAGCTCTCTAGAAATTGAACTAAATGGGGGGAAAAGGTGTTTTTAGGAGATGGCATCAGAAGCAATTAATTGCAAGGGAGCAGAAAATTACACATGCTGATTAAATTACCCTTTCTTTAAAAAACATCAGTAGGAAAATGCTTCCTTGTGGCACCTGCTTGTTAGAAAGGGCAGCCCAGACAAAAGAATGTAGCATCTTTTGAAGTTAAAAGAAAAGGAAAGTTAGGGTACAATACAGAGACTTACAATTGAAAACAAAGATGGATGTCGATTCATTGATATCAATGAATTCTTAAATAGATTGAAAATATTGCCTGTGACCTAAATCTAAAGACGTCCACTGTACATTGCTATAAAAGTCAAAGTCCAAGTAAGAATCTATTACAGGGAGACATTTTCAAGTCCTTAATCTTTTGGTCAATAGTCTAGGAGGCCCTGTTAAGATGTGTTTTGCTCTTACTCTCCTCATTCCTCTGTTTTTTACATCAAGAGGTGCTATCTCCTGTCAGAGAGTATACTCTCTGGTGCAATGTGTTGGAAAGGGTTGCTAGATTCTGTCAACTGCTTCCATGTAACAAGGTTATATCAGAAGAAGTTGAATATGGATAGTTTTTGTCTTATTATTTCTAGAATACAGGTAATTTGCCTTCATAACATAACTCATTATTCTTGGACTTCATTTTGTCAGAGTTTTAATTCTTTAGCCATGTTGGAAAAAACACACATAATCTCTGAAATGAAATGTCCTTAGCATTTTCTTCTTTCAAGTCCCCCAAAGTCACAATTATAATTGTTGATGGTAGAGCCAGAAAAGGAAGGCAGGTTCGGGAGATAGAAGAGGAAGATGTGTGGACAGAGGAGTGGGCAACATAAAGGAAACCTGGAAGATGATGATGAATGGTGGGATTCTCACAACCATTTAAGTCAGGGTTTCCCAGAACCATATGACTAAAGAATATCAGAGGACCAAATTCTTTGGATTTGCTCACTGCCAAACAAGGAAGGTGGGTAGAGAATTAGGGCCAACAAGGAGAATAAAGGGTAGGGATAAAGGAAGCTAGTTTTTACTGAATATCTATAATGCACCATACATGTGTTTTCTCATTGAATCTTCCCTATGGCACAATAGGGTGTAAATATTATTGATACACATGCTTGATAAAAGGAAACCATTTTTGGGAAAGTACATTCCCAAAGTCAGAAGGCTAATAAGGTTTAGAACCAGAATTCAAACTTTGAAGACTGCCTGACTTCAATGCCAAGTAATTTATAATATAAGCTTTTCTGAAATAATTGGGATATTTACTTCAAAATGGGGATAAAGATCCTATAGTGGGGCATGGCCCATCTCAGGCTTGAAAATACAAATAGGTGTATCCCACTAAAGGAAAAAATAAGGAATAAGGGTGGATTTTTACAGTTATGTTCTCAGTGTGAATGAATGCTGGTGGTGGAGGATAAGTATAACAAGTCTTTGTCTCATGGAGAAACTTGCCATGTGCTGCCGAAGGGAGCTCTGGTGAAACCTTTCCCAGAGTCAACCCAAGGACCCAGTTCCGCTCTCAAATCCATCATATCTAAAAACGACAGTGATGGAGGAGATATAACGCAAAATAAGATTAGAACTAGACCCACACAAGAAAGTGGGGGTTGAAGAAATCAACATAACCATTAGCACAATCCCTAAGTGCCAGCTCCTAAGCTACAAAGCATAGGTAGGAGCTAGACTGCAGTCTAGGGCCAAAGATATGGAGATTGAGCCCATTGTAGACTCTCCTTTCTCTTTTCTAATTCTAGCTAGCCAGTAAACACACAGCCATCTTCAAAGATGAGCCCCTCTCAACTGAAAGAAGGCTATAGCAGTGCCATCCATGCAAGAACTTGGGGCAGTGATTTCTCTGCCCACCTGTGCCTATGCAGGTGCTTTCTTTTACCAACTCTGTCCCTCTGCAGGGCAGCAGCCGGCCTGTCTGTCCGTGGCCTGCACCATGCAGGTCTCTCTCTCTTAGCAAACCTGCCCCCTCAGTGGGGCAGTTCTTTTTGCCCACTTATGCCTGTACAAGTATCCTATACTTCTTTTTCTATTAAACCTGTTCTTTAAGTATAAGTGAGTCTCTGTCTTGTGGAGAAACTCTCTGTGTGCCGCCGAAGGGAGCTCTGGTGAAACCTTTCCCAGGGTGAACCCAAGAACCCCGCTCCGCTCACAAATCCATCGAGTCTAAAATGACATCAACATCACTGGCAGGCGGTAGAAAAACATGAAAACATTGATCAAGTGAGATGGAAAAAGGTAAAACACATACAAAGCTACTTTCCCCAATAAGTGATTGAAAAATCAGATTTGACTATTTCCTTATTCCAGGTATGGATCCAGAGACACATTAAGTTGAAATATAAATTATGAAAAACTATGTTTTTCATACTTAATAATATAAATTAGGGATAGTTTTAGAATAAAGATGTGTTTTGTGACTTGCAGCAGAGAAGTTCTATAAAAAGCGACTTTTCAGTGTTAATTTGGCAGGAAGCAGAAATCAAAAAAAAACCCAAAACAGACAGTGCTTGAACCTAGAAAGTTCCCAGTGGAGGGGCCCTTTGTTACTCTCCTACTGGCTAAGAACCAGCCTCTGCATTTGACTGCAAGGAGGACAGGCTGCTGTTGTACCATGAGTCAGAGTGATGCCAGCTGTGTTTTTCACTAAATACAAGCAAACTTGCTTTATTGCATTTTATTCTATTGTGCTTTACAGATAACATACTTTTTACAAATTGAAGGTTAGTGGCAACCTCTATCTATTAGACTAGTCTATAGGTGCCATTTTTCCAACAATGCATGTTCACTAATTATCTCTGTCATATTAGTTAAGGCATATGCATTGATTTTAGATATAATGCTATTGCACACTTAATAAACTGAAGAATCATGTAAACCTAACTTTTATGTGCACTGACGACGTATGAATTGACACTGAATTGACCTTGGCTGATGGAAAGGTGGGGCTAATGAGATAGCTGAACTTAAAGATATCCACTCAAACACAACCACTTGTTCAGGAGGGCACCAATAAACAGACATGTGAAAAGCAAGATAAAAACCTGGCTATGCTGAGAGACTCTGTCTAAATTAAAATCAACAGGTGGTCTTGATAATACACCTATGAAAAATGGTCTAAATATAAGCACTAACCATGAGGTACTTTGAGATGCTTATGGACCCCATGCAAATAGTCCTGAAACCTCCAGATCATTAGGAACCTTTGTTCTGAGAAGTGGCAACTCCCCTCTCTGCAATGAGCAAACTGTGAGAAGTCCTCAGAACCAGAGCCACCAATCACTTCGCATAACCAGTCTCCAGAACTTAGCTTAGGAGTTTCTAACCTGCCCCCTTTTGTTGCTGTCAATGAGTTCTATGCCTATATCACTGTACTGTATATTCCCTCCAATAGATTCATATCTTGGTTATATCCATTCCTGCTTTGTAGAAGTTAACACTAGATATTCTCAACCTGGTAAAACAATTGTTAAGACAAAAATTCTGTGTGACTTATTTTATTAAAATATTCATTTTATTGTGGTGGTCTGGAACCAAGCCCACCAATATCCCTGAGGTTTGCACCCCAGAAAAGATCTGTATATACTTACAGTCTACCACATCCTGGAGATGTTACCTGTCATACTGTCTGAACTTTGATTCAACATGCTCTTCTGGAGGGTTGATAATATTATTTTCCCCCTGGGCACCTTTTGTCTAATGTGCAACCTCTAAAGTGTTTTATTATGTAATTTATTATCTAGGAGTTAAACTGCAGTGAGTGCATAAAAAAAATAGCACTACTAGAAAATTTTTTCCACAAGGCTTTATGTACAAACCAAGTATTTTTACTTTTTATTACACATCAGATTATAATGAAAGTCATTTTACTTTTCTTCAGATAAGCGAATAAATGTCCTCAAGAAAACTGAGATATAATAAAAACCAAAATGGCCATACCAAGACATCTGAAAATCAAACTGCTGAAACAAATGGTAGCAAGAAAATCTAAAAGTTTTCCAGAAAACACATTGTATATAAAACAAAAACCCAAAGATAAGAAAGTCAGATTTCAGAAATGACTCACCAGAAATAATGTCAAACTAGAATCCTATCTTCAATAAGTGAATTGTTTATAAATTAGAGCAGAGCAAAGAATTCTTAAGACAATTAAATCTGAAGAGAACTTGTTGCTGGAAAACCAGCATTTAAAAGAAAATAATTCAGACAAAGTGAAAATAGGAGATGGAAATTTGTTGACTGTTTCTCTAAACACATATTTTTCATATAGTCCAGGAATTCCACTTCTAGATGTCAACCTGAGAGAAATTAAAATGTGCTATATAAAGAAATATATGTCAATAAGTGTTCTTATCATCTTTATTTATAACCATCAAAATCTTTAAACATACCAAATATACCTTGAAAATGAATGGATATACAAATCACAGTTTAGTTAAGCAAAGGAATGTTACATTAAAAGGAAATGGACTGCTGCTGCAATATTGGGGAGGAATCTCAAAATCCACAGATTCCATACTTTTGTAAGATGGAGCTTAGTGTGTCTGTCTGTTTTTCATGATTCTTAGGTGAAAAGGAATATATAAAGTTTAACCATATAATTAGATCCAAAGAATTCATAATCATTTGTGGACTAGCATTTAAGTCTATCTGAAAAATAATGTACATTTACTAAAAGAAAATCTTTTTGTTTCATTCTTTAAAAATCACAACTACTTACAAAAGGATTTGTGTATTGGTGGGGTACTGAATAACTTCTCGCAATGAACTAAGGATAACACCACTGTCATTTCCTGTTCCACATTGATTTTCATGCAATATTTACTTTTTATCACAGCAACTCCTAAACACCTAGCTTCACAAATTTTTGTTGTCATCAAAAGGAAGGTACCACAATTTAAGTTGAAATTGCATATACTTCAAGCTTAGTTGTCTACACAGTTTTTGGCAGATGTCAATATCTCAAAAATCTAAAATTCTAAAATGTGTGATGCCCCTGTGATTTCTCATGTTTCCGTGAATCTGAAACATGGTAAAAGAAACACATGTTATACATCTCAGCAAAATCTTTAAAACCACTTCCCCCATAGCGAAGGAAGTAAAAGAAAAGATAAACAGCTGGGACTACATCAAACTAAAAAGCTTCTGTACAGCAAAAGAGACAATAATTATAACAAACAGACACCCTACTAATTGGGAGAAGATCTTTGCACACAACACAACCGATAAAGGACTGATAACAATAATCTACAAAGAGCTCACACAACTCAAAAAAAACAAAGCTAACAATCCAGTCAAAAAATGGGCAGAAGAGCTAAAAAGACACTTCTCCAAAGAAGAAAAGCAAATGGCCAACAGGCACATGAAAAAATGTTCAACATCACTTATAATCAGGGAAATGCAAATTAAAACCACAATGAGATACCACCTCACCCTAGTTAATAAATATAATTAATAAAACAGGCAACAACAAATGTTGGCGAGGATGTGGAGAAAAAGGAACTCTACTACACTGCTGGTGGGAATGCAAATTGATCCAACCACTATGGAAAGCTGTATGGCGTTTCCTCAAACTGCTAGAAATGGAACTTCCATATGACCCAGCAATACCACTACTGGGAATATACCCAAAATACACAAAAACACTAATCCGAAAGGATACATGCACCTGCATGTTTATTGCAGCACTGTTTACAATAGCTAAGGTATGGAAACAACCCAAATGCCCAAAAATAGATGACTGGATCAAGAAGATATGGTACATATACACAATGGAATACTATTCAGCATTCAAAAAAGACAAACACATGCAATTCGCAGCAACATGGATGGACCTAGAGGGGATCATGATCAGTGAAATAAGCCAGAA